>RDPX01000354.1:326635-347800 GCA_003991215.1 Morbakka virulenta | reverse complement strand
CACTTTCTACGCCCTCCCTTCACTTTCTACCTCTAATAGCAGCTAATAGCTTCAGCTAATAAAAGCCATGACAATGGCCGTAGCTACTTAAAGGCATCACCCGGTGTCACACATTCTTCTTTCATCATATTTTACATCAGGACTTTAATTTTCTCGACAATGAAGAGATTAGTCAATCTCTTCCCTGCGATGGCATTAAAGATCTGCCCTATCGAACGGAAAAGAATAAGACTTTGCCACGGAAGGGGTCAAGGTCGAGTGAAACGACACCTCGTACAACATCAGAAAGAAGTACAACATCACAGCCCTCAGTCTCAAGGTAAAAACAATTTTTTTTCTTTCTTGTTTTTTAATGTACCATAAGTGTGAATATCATAGCTATTGACCGTTTAACACCTGTGTAACATGCGTTAACTGTATTTACCCTTACTTTAAATAAATACCTTATTGCTTTTTAAACAGACACGTCATGATGATGATGATGATGATGATGATCATCATCATCATGATCACCACCATCATCATCATCATGATCACCATCATCATCATCATCATCATCATCATCATTTTTCGGTAGAGTCGGGGACAGAATTGTTCTCATGTCCATTTTTCCAAGTACGTTTGACCCTAACCCCTTTTTTCATTTCACCTAATGTTCTATTCTCCAATTAATTCAATAACTGATACCTTATATTTCTCTTTGGTCATTTACCTTCCATTCTTCCTTCTGTATTTCAAGTCCACCATCTGTAATAATATGTTCAATCCGGATCTACTTTACTCTTATTTTCTGTCCATTACGTTTCTCTACTCCGGAATCATTGCTGGTATTTCTTCATTGATATTTCCTCCTGAACAACTAATCTTCAACATCTAAATTCAGGCCTTGAGAGCCTGTGTACTTGTTTTGTCACGGGACTGAACTAGAAATGAACTGTTTAAATGTGTTTCTTCCGGCCTTTTCAATGCCAAGTTGCCGTGTACTAAAGTGATTTCTAACCTTGACTGTGTTTGAAAATGTTGTGGGAAAATAGGAAAATCACAAACATTAAGTAATAGTATGACATTGCTGTCCGCCTCCAAAGAAAAAGAGATCATTCATTATAAATACGAAAACATCTTTGTAAGGATTAAAGCGTTTGACACTTTAATCTACTGAACCACATGCCAATCGATCTGTTGTTCTCGTGGCAATAAAAAAAGGTTAAGTAGGAAATACTGCTCGGCTTTGCAAGGCTTTTCTGTTGTAAAGACGAAGAATGAAAAGCGCAAAAGGGAATACCAGCTTATCTTCGGATCATAATTTAATAACGACTTCATTGACAGTTTTCATCTTCATTTTATGCGTAGCAAATTTTCTTGCTTATCGAAATGGGAAGCTGTGTAGTGGTATAATGTTGCCTCCCACATTTGATACACCACAGATCCGAAAACGCCACCTTCAACAATTTTATTGGCAATAAGAGAAATCAGCATCAGTTATAAGACCATTTTGTTCCATTTTTAACTCCTAAAATTCTCTGTCAAAATCAGCAGAAATTACACATGTTACTTGTGCTTTGTAGCTACCTCTCCAATTTTTTACAGTGATTTTTTAATATAAGAACTAACCGTGTTAACTTTTAGTAACCTACCTTGATACCCCCCGTGATTAAAACTGTTTAAAGAGCATGTTGGCGTAATGATTAACGCCTAAGCCACATTGCCAGTGTGGAATTTCCAAATATTTCTCCACCGAATTATTTCATTTTGCATATTATTGGTAAGCTTCACACATTTTTCGCCTGTTCCACACTGGGAAATACTTGAGTACTTTTAAAAAGTACATCCTGGGTTTGAAACATAGCGGTGGTTTCTATTTTCGTTCCTGTCAGCAGCACTCTGTCCAGTTGCTATAATACCTTTATTGTCCGTAACGTATTGTATTGTGCACGAAGTACAATGGATACGAAGTCAACGGATAATTTCAAATAACGTTAACACAAATTGAATTTTCTGTCACTGTTTGGACAAATTTTGGGTTTTGAGGTAAGTAAACGTATCTTCGTTGCCAGGAATCAGTCCAAATCTGACAATATTCATGGCATATCAGAGTTCTCATCAGAGCTTTTTAAAACAAAGCAGAAATTTAAGGAGGCTTTGATGTAATCGTGGGACTGTTTTTGTTTAAGTTACTAACTACAGATCTCATCACAAACAGCTTACCTAGTTCGAGTGGCAGTGTATGTTGTTAATATATCAGTGACTAGTAGTTTGTACGTAGCGTTAGTCACAATTTCATTGTTTTTGTTTGAATATTTTTTTTTATTTTTCGTCTTCGTCCTGTTCTTATTGCTGCCCCACACCATCTCGTTGTCATTGTTGTTTTTCAGACAGATATTAAGTCAACACCCTTGATCTTAGCTAGAGCGTTCTTGATAATCTTAGCCGTTTGTAGCACGCAAGCTGTCTGCATCATGTCATTCTGCTCATCAAAAATCTAGCGAAAATCGTTACTCGCTGTATCCAGATACCCCAATCGCGGTAGAAATCACATCTACTTTTCCGCATCGCCAGATTTTTGGTTTCAAATTCTGATACCATTCAGTCCCCCCCCCAAGCTTTTTTATTTTTGCGGTTTTTTCAAATTGGCATGAAACATCTATGATATAGCATTTCCTGATTGCTTTCTCTTGTGTTATTAATCAGCTTTTTTTGTGTGGAAACTAGTTAAATATCTGAATAGAAAAATCCTACAATAGTTTTGTATTTTATTATAGACATATTTCTACCATTGATTGCCATGACAAAATCCAAGTGTTTTGTACAGTAGTATTATTAATACAACTCTTATCAGGTTATTTTATTGCAACTGCGTGCACACAACAATTACTTCCATGAGAAATTTGGCAATAATAATGGTATTGATACTACACAATTAGTCAAAAGTAGACGATTATTTTGTTTTGGTGTCTTGAATCCCTTGCCCCTCGATTCCCTTTCTCTGGTGAAAATGCTTACCTGAATCTTGTGGTATTGGTTTGCATTCTTCTTGTCAGGCATACTGCATGCTATGAATTGATTACACTGGGGAACACTTTTGAACTTTTCAAAATTTTAATTGGGTTTTAAAGTTGATTCTTACTAATTTTGACGTGCTGAATTCCAAAATACTCTCCGAATTTCTCACTCACGGCTAGATTTTTCTCCGCAAAATACCACTTGAAATTGCGTTGGATGAACACCTTTTCTGAACAACTTTTTGCAATAATTTGGCTTAGGCACTTACAAAAATATTACTATTCTGTTTCTTTATTGATGTAGTGAACTGACAAAAGCTCGTTAGCATGAGCAAAGCCACTCCAGAGCTTGTTTTAACACAACAGAACACGGAACAGAGAAACTTTTGTCAACATAGATTGAAATACGTAACAGATTGCTATTTTTGTGTAGTAAAAACAACTTTACACAATATGAAAAGTAACTACAAAATTCAGTATCCATCCCTCAGGTCTGGTGTACGTCCAGTGCCTCATTTGGACGAGATGCCGATCCTGATCTTTAGGGAGCTTCAGTAGTAGAGGAACCACTTTGCACGAGTAGTTGCGAGTCGGAAGCCTCAGCATTTGGATTCCACTTTCCCAATCCTGAGCGGTTCGGCCAAGAAGATGTCAGTGGTCCAGTAAGGAATCTAAATCTTTCGAAGAAACCATCTGAGTGGCTTGCCTCAAGACAACGAGAGGAAAAATTTGCTGGAGAACGATGGTAGGATACTAAACTNCGGTTTTTTCAAATTGGCATGAAACATCTATGATATAGCATTTCCTGATTGCTTTCTCTTGTGTTATTAATCAGCTTTTTTTGTGTGGAAACTAGTTAAATATCTGAATAGAAAAATCCTACAATAGTTTTGTATTTTATTATAGACATATTTCTACCATTGATTGCCATGACAAAATCCAAGTGTTTTGTACAGTAGTATTATTAATACAACTCTTATCAGGTTATTTTATTGCAACTGCGTGCACACAACAATTACTTCCATGAGAAATTTGGCAATAATAATGGTATTGATACTACACAATTAGTCAAAAGTAGACGATTATTTTGTTTTGGTGTCTTGAATCCCTTGCCCCTCGATTCCCTTTCTCTGGTGAAAATGCTTACCTGAATCTTGTGGTATTGGTTTGCATTCTTCTTGTCAGGCATACTGCATGCTATGAATTGATTACACTGGGGAACACTTTTGAACTTTTCAAAATTTTAATTGGGTTTTAAAGTTGATTCTTACTAATTTTGACGTGCTGAATTCCAAAATACTCTCCGAATTTCTCACTCACGGCTAGATTTTTCTCCGCAAAATACCACTTGAAATTGCGTTGGATGAACACCTTTTCTGAACAACTTTTTGCAATAATTTGGCTTAGGCACTTACAAAAATATTACTATTCTGTTTCTTTATTGATGTAGTGAACTGACAAAAGCTCGTAAGCATGAGCAAAGCCACTCCAGAGCTTGTTTTAACACAACAGAACACGGAACAGAGAAACTTTTGTCAACATAGATTGAAATACGTAACTGATTGCTATTTTTGTATAGTAAAAACAACTTTACACAATATGAAAAGTAACTACAAAATTCAGTATCCATCCCTCAGGTCTGGTGTACGTCCAGTGCCTCATTTGGACGAGATGCCGATCCTGATCTTTAGGGAGCTTCAGTAGTAGAGGAACCACTTTGCACGAGTAGAATCTAAATCTTTCGAAGAAACCATCTGAGTGGCTTGCCTCAAGACGACGAGAGGAAAAATTGCTGGAGAACGATGGTAGGATACTAAACTTCCGTACAAGAGAGGCAGAGTTACCGCTGTTTTTCAGCGCAGAGAGAGGATTTGTTTTCTGCAACCATGTCTAGGGTCTTCTTGAAGCCCTAGGCCTTGAAGAAAACGATCCAAGTGAGTGACGATATTTCATTAACAGTTCCAAGCAAAGCTTGATATGTGTGCTTCTTCACAGCGGAAGGCGATATGGGGCTGTTGCTCTTGGACATTCAGTTGAACTGAAAGCAACCTGAAAACCTATACATACTATTTTTGTTTGTTGCATCGTTGTAGTTTCTTTCGCAGGATGCTTCCATGTTTTCAGTTTTTATTTTATCAATATTTAGGTCCTTATTTGGACTGCATCTTTGCTCCTAACCGCATAAATGTTTCATGTGATATACAAAATATGACCTTGCGTTTTGCCCAATAAAGTGCGCATTTCAAGGACTGTGGCTATGCTGTACAGCTAAAAAAAATGGACGTGTAGCTCAAAAACTAAGGGAATATCCGAACTCAGGGCATCGAAATTAGTAGGAAAATGCAGAAAAAAACTAATTAAAAGAAATTTGTTCCCCAGTGTTACCTGAATAAACAATTGTTTTTTTTAGATGCACTTTTTGAGATGCTCTTTTGTTATATACAACCGTGTATTTCGGCAGTATTTTGTTAACTTCATTTACAGACAAAGAGGAGTTGGGTCCTTTACTGCATCACAGGAAAAACCAAAAGTACCACCACAAATGTCGATGTCACTCGACAGGAAACAGATACGAAATTATGGGCAAAAGCTAAAAAGTTACAGCGCCAGTGATGAACAGTATGTATCTTGTGAATTCCCATTAATTGAGCCGAAGTCTTTGTAATTGTGTTATTTCTTTTTTGGTTGTTTGATTCCCCCCCCCCCCCCACTTTCATGCTTTTTTCACCTTTTTTCCCACGTATTTTGCACGTCAGACTGACCACCTCACGGTCTCTGATTGCCCCTTCCTGTCTGCCTGTTTTTTGACGCGCAACCTCCATCTCTCTCCCTTTGTCCCTCCCAACCATGGCTCTTTTATTGCCATGCCTTCCCCTCTCTTTTATTTCAGTATTAAGTATTTTTATGTAATTCCAACTGTATTTTGTTTATATCTGTTATTTATATTTTCATTTGATACTGATGCTGAATTTGGAGAGATGCGTTAGACGGAGTAATGTTTATTGCGTTGTTATCAAGATCATTAGAGAAACTGAAAGCAGCATTAAAAATAGAAATGAATGGCATTAAACGAGGGCAAATTGACAAGAAGCACACCCAAAACATTTTAATACCAGAGTAAGGGATGAAAATTATAGATCGAAATGTGGTCAAAAGTTTTTAAGTTGGGTTAAATTGAAAAAACTTCCCATATTTCAGTGATGTGGTTTATCGTTCGTTTACCACCTTGCATGCATACAGGTACGAAGCTTCCACGTGCATTAGTGAAGTCGCAGAGAAGGGTGCTGTTTAAACTTATGAATCGAGGGAGGAAGGGAAGCTACTAAGAAAAGATAAAAGCACGGAGCACCAAACCCCCTTGGAAAACCAAAAATGCTGTGGTTTAGACATGAATACCAAAACACCCAGCAAATGACAGTGTTACGCAGTATGGTGTTGTTAGCACGTTGGTATTATTATAATTTCATTTTGTAGTTTGCACAAAGAAACAGAACAAAAAGTCTGTATTCTTAAATATTGTAAGCTTAGGAGCACATTGTTTTAACAAAATTAGATTCCGAAAAAAAAGGAAACTGTCGTCACAGCTAAACCTACGTTGATTTGGATCGAAGGAGCTGAGTTTTTTGCTACGGCATTGCATTACGTTTTATTCCTTGTAAAAATACCATATGTCCATTGGTTGTCATTCAGAATACGACTACCTATTTTAATGTGAGATGGCAGTAGTTGTGGGCATTGACACTAATGATATCCAAATGATAACGTAATCCGGAATCTTTGTATAATGCACCAGGGAGCTGTTGTGTGACCTCGGAATCGTGTGACCTCGGAATCGCGTGACTGCAAAAAAAAATTACAGCACCATGTTGCGCGGTGGTGATTAACAGCAGTGAAAATACATTCTTCTTCCAGAAGAATGTATGCGCAACTATTTAAATTATTTAACGATAGAACGCAGGGGTGCATCCACGCACTGGGAACGTGTGCCCGGCAATTTACCCCGCACACACCTTTCTCATCCGCAGATACAGCTTTCTCATTTTAATGTGGGACATAATTTGAGCATGATGCTGTTTGTGATTTACAACCCATATGGAGCAGGAAAAACCTTTCTCATTTTCTCATTTTCTTTAAGCAGTACAAGTTGTGCTTTTTATTTTTTGTGTTAATTATCTTACATTTTCTCTTTTATATTTAGAACAAACAGTAGCAGAGCTGCGGTGGGTCTATTTTACAGTTTTATACTTTTCTCCCCCCCCCCCCAGTATTTGACTATTTTATACTGTTAATTCAAAACGAACAGCAGGAATCTGTTCGACATTAGAAAAAGCTACAGTTTTGAAGGAATAGCTGGTCTGAGGCTATTAAGAGTATCCCAACGTTTTAGAGAAGTTTGTTTACTTTTCTTAGCATGTTTTGTTATTCAAGTGTTGAGTTTGTTTTCTCGTAGCGCTTATCGAAGAATGTTGTTAATGATATTGCAGTGAAAATATGCACGTACGGATTGTAGTAATAGTGTTTGTGGCAGTGGCGATTGTAGTGACAATTATTATCAGTCGAATGATAAGTTGTTATTACACATCCTAAATATAAATAATTTCGCTAGAAAGACCAAGTCCGCATTGAGCAGTGCCATCTAAAACAGATACATATTGCAGCTTTTTATGAAGCCTGCAGGTAATCCAGACAAAGAAAACTGTACTGTGAATGAACAGTGTCGTTTTGAGTGTGCAGTGCGCGTAACTACATCACCCATTGACATGTTATGCACTACAGGACATTACGAGATAAATTCGGATGAAACAGACATAAAATCACTCTGATATAAAATCACTCAGACTGTATGAAAATATTTCAAGACTTTCAAAATATCTGTGACGCCTAGAAGACAGAAGAAGATGAATACATTTTAGGTTTGAAGGGTTACTACTCAAGCTAAGCCCTCTGCTTGTGATACACTAGCTGGGCTTGGATTGGGATGGAATCTGGCACATAGTTTCAGAAACAATCATCATTGTTAGCGTAGGACCTTGCATGTGGGGGGCGGGGACATTAAAGCGACAGAGCTTATATTTGGATGGCTTCATAAAAACAATTTTACTTGAACTTGTGTTAAATGAACGTGTGGTTCCATGCGCAATAATTTGAGCAAGGCCTAAGAGAGCTTTTATTATTTGTGTCATAGTGTTTTATCTCCGAAGTCTGTAAAAGTGAGTCTTGTTTCTGATATATCCCTGATTGGTTGAGGAATATGGAAAGTACAATTGAAAGAAATTTATTTGTAGTTGTTTAATTATACTTACTCTGTATCGCGATGGCCACGCTCTTTTTCAACGAGAGAAACACATTTTCGCTTGCAATTTTTATGCATGTACCTATAAAGTAGTTGTTTACATATATATTAGGTCATTTGTTTTTTCAAAGAACCTTTCATGGTTTATACCTTGGCTAAGTAATTGATAATGCAAACCTCTTTTAAACGTAAAATGATTTTTTTTGTGTGTGACAGGCGGATGATTTGATGGAAAGAAAACAACAATTACTACAGAGCAGAAAAGAGGCTTTAAGATCCAAACAGAAGTTAGAACAGTTTAAAACAAAAACAGGCAAAAAAGAAATGGTGGTAAGAACAAGACTTTCATTATTTTCACGATGTTCCTTGTACCTTGAAAGTTAAGTTAGCTTTCATACGTTTTTGGAAATAGAAAGTAAATATATATTTTCGCGCTTCCGGTTGTGTTTACTTCACATTTTTATTCTTTATTCTCACCAGAAAGTTCATTTGTTACTTTTCAAACCGTATTTATAGATATGAGAATTTGTCTTGTCAACGCACTGCCGTATTGCAGTTCTATTTTATTTGTACTGAACAGAGAAGTTAGCTGGTTGGTGGGTTAATCAACCAAGGTCCAAAGTCGGACCACAGTTTTACAAGCCATTGCAAAAACACCGCAGGAGGGAACTGCATAACTCGGACTACAGATGCGCCTAGAAAATTTCAACTGTTAAATAGTACTTCTATTCACAACTACACTCTGTGGTAGAATAAAATGTTCCGCTTTCTCTGAGATCTTCGTTAAAAATTGAAACGAAATTCAGAGAAATGAAACAAAGAGAACACTGCCACTATGACATTGCCTCAATTTCAGAAAAGACACAGCTTAGTTGTTTTCGGATAGGTTACCAACAAGTTGTTTTCTTCTGGAACGAATTGCCGGTGTAAATATATACTGAAATGAGTGGAAGGAAAGTTATGTAAGTTTCAGAGCAAAAATGCCTCGGCACTTAATGGTGTAATAGACAAAACGTGGTAAGTATGTATACTTTATACAACAAAACAAAATGAAAAAAGACCAGAAAAAAACAAGAGAGAGAGAGAGAGAGAGAGAGGAAGAGAGAAAGAAAACGAAAATGAGGGAAACCACACGACAAGATGCTTTTATAGCAAGTTAGCTTCCTAAAAGCCAGTTTACATTGGGTTGACCTTTTTGTGAATCTACGAATTCGCCTTAAAGTAAGGCGGTTTACTTTCCGCGTGATTGTTCGGTTAGTTGAACCAAGCCCTACTTAAAGGTGAAGCTGGGACCAGCTAGAGAGGGATACTTGTATCAGCGTATGCGTAGATGGCAAGTCGCAGATTTGAACAATAGAGTCGGGCGAACACTAAGCAGGCTTTTTATGACTCAGTTGTTTTGGTTATTTAATTTAGACCCTGACCCAATTTCTCTTGTTGTCATTTGTGTCTTTCTTTATCTCAGTTATTTGCACAGGCTACGATAGCTACAACTCATTTACCCCCTTAACATGACTTTAAAATGACAATACATTCCTTAAGGCTGGTGTTTCTTAGTTAGTCAAGGCCTCAACTCATTCCCGAAATTAAACGCCCCCGGCGGATTATTAGCACATTGCCATATTAGCTGAGTTTGGATTCGATTCTCTGAGACCATGAACTCACACAAATGTTTGAGGACAAGAATAATGCTAGTGCACAGTTCGGGCCCAAGGATGACTGAAACAAGAAAGGGAAGATCGTCAAAATACACTCAATGAAGCCAAGATGTATTGCATCGTAAGACTAGCATCTTGCGTAGGTATTAGGTTTCGAAATTGTTCTGCTACCAATGGAATCTTTGTAAAAAATTTTTCGAGGACTAAATAGAGATTTTTTTTGGCGATTTTTCAATCAACCATTGTTCTTATTTCTAGCGACCTCCGCCAACAAAGAAAAAACCAACAAGAGAAAGTGTTTCCAAGTCACCGGTATGTCGGATTAAGTTCACGCTTTCGTCACCCATTTTGAGTTTATACTCAAAAGCCATTTTTCTTTATTTAAGCGCGCCGGTGGCTAAGTGGTTGAAGTAGTGTTGGATTGCAAACTCAACTCAGCTTTCTCCTTCCCACGTTCCCCCTTTCCCCACTCGTTTGTAGCGCGCGTGTAAATCTCACTGCAGGCGATTTCCGTGGTTGACTTAGCAATTACTCGCGACACCATGCACCTCTTAGGTCATTGATCCCAACACAATTCCCGGTCGCCAGACTTTGTTGTATTGTATCAGTCTGAAGGCTAGTTTTATAGGCATCTGATAACCAAGAAGGAAATGTTACTGATGGACTACACCAGTTCATTCCCATTCAGCGTCTCATGCTTGAGGAAGTTTATGGACTTGAATGTGGGTACACACCTAGGGGTTATTGTGGTGTAAAACCTTACTGATGGAGTTGAACCATAAGGTTCTGTTTGACTTGAATCAAGTCTGTGAAAGCTGCATGTTATGTATATGTTCTGAAATGAACCATAAGGACAATGTGGCTGTATGTGATAATTCGTGAGTACCGTTTGTAATACTTAAAGTATACTCTGTAGCTTTAGTAATATTATTTCACCCTATTCCCCTTATGTTAGCATGCAGTTTAACAGATTACCTTCATCATAACCAGATGTATAAATTCGAACTATTTCAGCCAACGGTGGCTGTTTTTACTTAGTTTAATAAACAAATATTCTGTTTTTAGGTCTTAATTGAATATTAACAAAGCAAGAACAATCTTGAATTTGATTTCTTGTAGTCGATTCAAAATTTGTTATTAACGCCCCCCTCCCTTCGTTTAACAATAAATCCATACAGTTCTATAAAACCAAATCACATTTATGCCTATTCCTATCTTTATCAATTATTGCGCCAGTGTTCCAGGCCAGCACAGAAGGTGAAGTACCCATGTATTTGCATTACTTACAATATAGCGTGTGATACATAGATAATGCTTTCTGCTTCTCAGGGGTCATCCACACACACACACACACATATACACACACACACATACACACACATACACACACAGGTTTTCCCCTGCCATTCATTTACAAAATATATTGATTCATTTTTCTCCATTATTTGGCAGACATCGTCCGGGACACAGTCCTCCCAGGATTCCCTTGCAAGTCAGTCAGCAACGGAAAGCCCAGAGGTAAAAATGTAAAAATGACTCCACTTGACTCCACTTGACTCCACTATACTCCACTTGACTCTACGTGACTCTACCTTCTCTACCTTCTCTACCTTCTCTACTTATCTCTACTTATCTCTACTTGTCTCTACTTGTCTCTACTTGTCTCTACTTGTCTCTACTTTCTCTACTTGACTCTGTTTGACTCCACTTTACTCCACTTTACTCCACGTTACTCCACTTGATTCTACTTGACTCTATTTGACTCCACGTTACTCCACGTTACACCACTTGACTCCATTCTACTCAGCAATCAATTGCTTGGCGTCGTGCTTCTCTGCTGTACCCTATCGATTACATCCCGTTTGCCCCTGCTGTTCTCTGATCGATTTTCATCACATCACTTTAGGTTACCAATTCCTATTCTACCCCCTTCCCCCATCTTGTTGCAGGTTTTCTTTTTCCTATTTCACTTCTGTTGTACTGTTCTTATGTTACTTTGGACCAATAAATTCTTTAAATATATTCCACGTCATACCTCTTTCATCCTTATCTAAAGCTATTTCTTTTTATCGTTAGGTCTCTTTTCTAATCGTGTTTCTTTACCTTTTCTCATCTATATTGCTCGATGTACACACTTTTGCAGGTGCCAACCGTATTCTCCTGTATCCTCCTTTGAGCAATATTCCTGACCCAGCTGTAAAACTAGTATTGATAGCATGCAGCGTTTCTCCACTTTGGTTCTTAATCTGCAACGTATCCCCTTAATCAGCCCAGTTTTTGGCATCGCTATGGTGCAAACAGGTAACTTAAAATCCATTGGATTGAAATGTTATTTTACCTACATTGTCAGGTTCACTTCAATCTTTTTGTTTACGTTGAAGAGTCATCTAGTATTGTCTCGTATGCACTTAGTCTTCCCTCGTTATAAAGAGTGCCCCCTTTCACCTTGTGTCTCTCCCCCACCCCCACCCCGCTTTTCGCTTTGTATTGCGTTATTCTTTTCCATATTGCAGATTGCTTCAAGGTCTTTCTGAAGAAATGTATACAATGTGAGATGTTTTGCCAGACCTTTTACTTTGTATACAGATCAAATAGAACATTGAAACATCAGAACATTTTTAGTAAACTGATTTAATCTTCTTTAAGCCCATAAATACTTGGTTTGATTTTATTTGTTTCATCTTACTTTGAAAGAAAGGACTCGAAAATATTGATCACTAGTTCGTAAAAAGATCTAGAATTTTGAAAATTCTGAACTTTATGGACTCAGAAGAAGCCATGAAGTATCTCTCGAAATGTAGCTCAGAAAAAGCTTACGATGCAAGACATGATAAAGCTCTTACATCTAGTTTTGTTTTCTTATTAGTTTTCCAAATTTTGGTGTTTTTTTGTTTGTTTTTTAAGAAACCAGTTTATTAGAAACCTTGGATTGGTTTGATTATGTTAATTACTTAAGCGTAAGTTATTAATTATTAATTGGGAGTTTTTCTGTTACCCAGGATGCTGCCCCGTTTGAAGGAATTGGAAAGAGATCAAATATCGGAAAGGAAAGATCAAGTAATGTTTGGACCTATTTTTGTGAATATAAGCTATTGCAAGTCAATTCTGAAAAACTATGCTTTTTGGATCTGTATGTCAATCCATTATGTTTGATGTTGAATCCTTTAAACTTAAGTTAAGTCCAATAAATCTACATTGAATACCTGTGAAGCTACGCTACGTAAGGAGTACTTCAAATCTTGAAAGTAGATAGTTTTAATTCGATAATAACCATCTCTCTGCCGTACTGACTAAGGTGAGATAAACAGCTATTCAGCCACTTGGTCACCTAGTTGCATACAGACCAGTTTGGTTTGATTTGGATGAGATGGCCAGAGGTGGAATGCGTGACAATTTAAACAAATTATTATTATTATTTTCTTGTTATCACAGGTAAAAGTTCCTGGTAAGTTCGTCCCGAAAGCAAGGTAGAACAATTAGCCTCAGGTTTCAAGAACCTTTCTCAATGTTCTTGCAGTTCCCAACAATGCCTTTTCTGTATCACTTCAGTCCTGATCTTGATCCCGATTTTTTCTATGTACTGCTCTGCTTCTTTTGTGACACATCCCAATGCACCAACTACAACTGGGATGACACTTACTTTTCGAAGGCGCCTTAACCTTGCAATCTCTCTTTTCAGTTCTTGATACTTTTCAATTTTCTCTTGTTCCTTCTGTTTTGCCCTCGTATCTCCTGGTACGGCTATGTCAATGATCAAGCACTCTTTTTCTGGTTTTAGCTCGACAACAATGTCTGGTCGCCTATGTTCAATTTCGTAATCTGTGTTTATGTTAAAGTCCCACAGTACCTTAATGCTTTCATTTGCAGTAACGCCTTCTGGCTTATGATTGTACCACTGTTCAGCCCTTGGTAAGTCATACTTCTTGCAAATCTCCCAGTGAACTATCCGTGCTACGTTGTCGTGTCGTCGCTTATATTCCTTTTGGGCTAACTTGCTACATTCGCATATGATATGGCTCACTGTTTCTCCTTTCTCACCACACAATCTGCAAGTCGGCGAATCTCTTGATTTGTCGATATGGTGTTTAACGTAATTTGTACGTATCGCTTGCTCTTGTGCTGCCATAACCAGTGCTTCAGTCCCTTTTTTCAGGTCTCCACTTTTTAGCCACAACCATGATTTCTTCCTGTCTACGATCCCATCTGTATCTCTAAAAAACTGACCATGCATTACTTTTTCATGCCATTTGACTTCTCTTTCTCTTCTTCGTTGATCTTTATACTCTGATGGGTTACTGATGTCATTGTTCATTTCCTGTTGTTCATGTACTGCTTTTAATAACTGCTCTTGACTATTTTTAACATACCATCTAAGGCTATTTTCCTCTGACTGGATGGTTTCTAATACACTTTGCAACCCCCTTCCACCTCTCTGTCTTGCAATATACAATCTATCGACGTCACTTTTTGGATGTAATGCTCCGTTCATTGTCATAATTTTCCGAGTCTGTCTGTCGAGTTTCTCCAGTTCCTCTTTCGTCCACTTCACTATCCCAGCCCCATATCTCATCACGGCTACTGCCCAAATATTCATTGCTGAGACGGCATTCCTACTGTTCAAGTTTGATTTCAATATAAGTTTAATCCTCCGCTTGTATTCCTTCGTGAATCTCTCTTTCATTTTTTTCTCCTTTATCCCATCTAGTTCTACTATACCCAAGTATTTGTAACCTTCTTCGTTGACGCTTTTCATCTTCTCTCCATCTGGTAGTTCAATTCCATCACAGATGACCATCTTTCCACGCTTCATGATAATTACACCACATTTTTCTATACCGAATCGCATACCAATGTCACAACTAAATCTATGAACTGTATTTACAAGTGATTCTATGTCTCCTTTACTCTGTCCGAATAACTTAAGGTCATCCATATACAGAAGGTGATTCAATTTTGGATGGTTCTTTCCCAAACTATATCCTGCTTTCATCTTTCTCAAAATCAGTGACATTGGTAAGAGACAGATAACAAATAGGAGTGGCGAAAGGCTATCTCCTTGGAATATTCCACGTTTGACGTTGACAACCCCTAATACTTTATCTGCTGCGTTCAACTGTACCTGCCATTTTTTCATACTCTTTTCAAGTGCGTTCATAATGTTATCAGCTGCCCCAATCAGTTGTAGGCTCTTTAGAATCCACGAGTGCGGCACCATGTCGTATGCCTTTTTATAATCCACGTAAGCCATAGCTAAGTTAGTGTGTCTTCTTTTACAGTTTTTAAGCACCATTCTATCAATAAGTAATTGATCTTTCGTTCCACGTGTCTTTTTACGACATCCTTTCTGTTCTGATGGTAACAAATTATTAGTATCTACATGCTCGTACAGCTGCTCGGACAGCATACCCGTTAACAATTTCCACATTAGTGGTAAACATGAAATAGGTCTGAAGTTACTCGCAGGATTTCCCTTACTCCTGTCCTTCACACACAATACCGTTCTTCCATACGTCATCCATGCTGGAACATCTCCGCTTTCGACTACCGCATTCAACTGGCAAGCAATTCTATCGTGTAATGATGACAAGTTTTTCAGCCAATAGCCTTGTACTCCGTCAGGCCCAGCTGCTTTCCAATTTGGCATTTTCCCCGTTTGCTTTCTTACATCCTGGACAGTGATTCTCACATTATCTTGTTTATTGACTCCACTTAATTCAGTTTCGATCTCTCGTAGCCATTCTGCATCATCGTTATGTTCCACTGGGTTGTCCCATATTTCACTCCAAAACTTTCTACTGTCGTCCGCATTTGGTATTGTGTTCTCCTTAATTACTTCACCGTTCAATTCCACAAAAACTCGCTTTTGGTTTGATGAAAACATCCTGTTTATTCTAAACTGGTTTATCCGCTTTTCGTATCTGTCTATCTTTGCTGCTTTCGCTGTTATTCTTTGCTTAAGCTCTTCCATAACAACATGTACCCCTTTCTTCTTCACATGATACTTTTTGAAGATCTGTTCTAGTTTTTTTACATCTTTTATTTGCCCTCTCGCATAGCGGTCTAATTTGCCAACAGTTTTCCTCAACTCATTAATATCCAATTGGATCCTCCTTTTCCAAAACGGTTCTTGAAACACTTTATCCTTTCTCTGTTTCAACCCTAACCATTGGCTTACATAAACAGCTACAGCATTTATCAGATCGTTTGTTTTTGTTACATCATCCGTCACAATATATTTTAACACCTTATTCACAATGCTAGTGATCTCCTTCAGCCTTTTCCGATCTGCATTTCTAAAAGAGACATTTGTGATCTTTTCCTTCTTTTTAGATAATTCACAAACAATCTTTATCATTTCCAGCTGTTCTTCCGTTAATTCCGAATCAGTCAATATATGAAATTCTGATGTTACCAATTCTCTTTCACCCTGGGTTGGTTCGTTTTCAACTTCCAGTTGTCCTAGTCTCTCTTGTTCGCTGGTTTCGACATTCTCTATATTAATTCCTTGTTCTGATACATTGCTATCTTGTTGCTCACTTACTTGCATTTCTTCATTATTTCTGTTTGTAACTTTCCTCCCGATTTCCTCTAGTTCGACTTTGCTTAATTACTCATTTGTCTTAATAACCCTTACTTGATCTAAGAGCCTCTGCGTGGATACTTCAAACAATCCTCTGTCATCCCAATTTCTTTTCATCCTCCTCATAAAACGTCTCCTCTCCGGTTCACCTTCGTAGTAACATTCCATTACAATCTTATTAAACGGCCTCCAGTTTATTCTTTCTCCTCTTCGATTGACAGTAGCTGAATAACGACCGGGCCCGCGGTGCTCATCCACAGGACACCTGCCGAACGAAGAACATTCACCAATACAGGTTCCAGCCCCATTCACGTTGTTATCTGAAATATTTTCTTGATTCATTTTACACTCAAAAGAGGATTGTGTTTAAAAGGTGCACTACCACCAGTATTTTTATTGAGACACCATCTCTAGGGGGGTTGCAAACCAAAGCTAAAGAGTCCCCACTACCCATGAGACAGACTAGCCCCCGCCGGACGCCAACCCGGTACTTCATGGTCTCGGGGAGAGCTAACAGGTATTACACCTTGCTCAAGGGTGACCTGGAGGTAGTTGTGGCAAAGGGTAACCTCCTTCGCCCACGTCGAAACTCCACAACCGGATGCAGTTCAATGCCAATACCCAGGACAAATTATTGTTATTATTATTATTATTATTATTATTATTATTATTTTATTTTATTATTATTATAATTATGTAAAAAATACTTTGAATCGTGTGGGATTTCACTATTCAGCGTGATAAGAATTATAAAATAAGGCGACCAGATATTGTGTTGATGGTCAAGAAGAATAAAAAAGTAAAACTAATAAAAATGCTTTGCCATTAGATTCAAGGATTCAGGAATCCAATTTGCACAAAATCTTTTTCCAGTATTGCCAGATAGCGACGTAATAGTTAGGAGAATAAGCTACACGAAGAGTAATTGGGGAAATCAACATAGCATTAGAACAACTACTTAGTGAAATTAATTTGGAGATCCCACAATTGGTTAGTGATTAAGGTAGAGAGGTTTGTCCTAAATACCACAATGCCTCAGTAGGGTATGGAAAAACTGTAAAGCTAAGCTGTAGTTTTAGGGATCAGTATTTACTAGATTTATTTTACTGTCATCTATGTAGTAAAAGCACTAAAGCAAGGAGCATCATCCTATACACTACGACGAATGCATGACAGTGCAAGAGTGGAATTTCAACAGCTAGAGATACTTCGTGAGGTAGGTTCATTTGTTGATATTTTTTATGCAACGGTATACTTTTGTACAGATTTATAATTAGTAAGGATATGTAGAGATACCGAACTCCATCGGATTTGTTTGTTTAAGTCGCAAAGTTGTTCACCGGCTCTTCTTGACGTAGAATTCAGAACGAGGAAACGCAAATGGGGCGATTCTTCATGCAATGAGATCGAGAACCTTTCGTTTTGTGATTGACATCTAAAAGAAATAAAGGCTGTAGAGGTTCCTTTTGATAAATTGTCATGATTAATTTTCTTTCTGTTATTCCCTGTCAATGCGTACCACAGTGACTGCACTGTTTCCACAGTATGCCGTAATAGACATTGATTTTACCAACCTCATTTTTGCCTTGCTTTCCAGAACGATATCCTTAAAGCAAATCTTGATCTTGTTTTCCTCTGGTAACTTTTTTTTCTTGCTTTCTTTGAAACATGTTTGTGCTTTTGCACTTTTTTTGTTTTGTAGTCTTTGGAGTCCAGATTAAAGATCACACTTCCCGATGATCTTCCAGCAGCACTTGCTGATGGCGTTGTGCTATGTCACCTGGTCAATCACCTGCGAAAAAGCACCATACCTGTCATTCATTTACCAAGTTCTGGTGTGGTAAGTATTATGTACTTCATATCTGTATACAAAAATGTGCTCAGTCGAAGGAGAGAGTTACACTAAAAGTTGATGTAGTCATTTGAAGCATGTTTTTTTGTGCGAGGTCACTGTCAAGGGTAGATGGTGAGACACGTTTTTCCGGAGAAAGTGGCAATTTTGACCACAAAGTATATAACAGGAATACGAATATGAGCAAGACTTGGCACCCTAAGACAATTGGTCGTACAGATAAAGATAAACATATTGAAAAAGACTACTGAAGTAAATCAGATTGTTTGTTACTGTGAAGACCACCACCTTTATGGAATTCATTACACAGACAGTCCAGCAATGGAGCAGCTTATATTCAGTAACGACAATGATTAAGTTCAGAAAAGGCATTTCTTTCGTGCCTTCTTTTCTAATACCTGAATCGTTTATTTGATTATTAATTTCTGAACTTTTTGACCATACTATGATATACACTGCAATTTATAGTAATCCTATGTTTTTGTGTTCACGGATAAGCTAGGGTGCTTGAGATAAGCTTAAAACCATCCTGATATTGATCAAGATCAAGTGAAACATAGAAGCATGATGAGTGGTTATTGTAACTACGAAGGACAGAGTTCTATGATCGACTACAATCTAAAAGCAGACTTCATTTATCTGAACTACATAAAAGACGTTCGACTGGGACAGATGCAAGCCGCCATTCTTTTGGACGAAAGGACCAGTATTGTTAGAGGTACCTAGGTACCTAGTATATTTAGTATATGGTACCTAGAGATATTTGTATAATAACTTGAAACTTGTGACCTGACCTCAGTGGTAAAAATTAGCAAGTAAGACAAAGTCTGCTATACATTATTTACACATGACTGTTTGGACCAATGGAGTTGAATGTTTTGTATTCAATATATCACAGCTTAAAATAGTACACTTAACAACGAGTCAAATAACTGAGATAATTCACATGGTGTATTTTCTAATGAAAGTAGATTGACAATTCTCAATTTTAGTATGATACATTCTTTGACTTGAATAATTTTTACAATTTCTTGTTTGTTTTCACACAGCCAAAGCTTACTATGCCAAAGTGTCAAATGAATGTGGATGCATTTTTAGAGGGGTGTAGAAAACTTGGTGTAGAAAAGGTATAGTAGATGGTATATATATATATATTGGAACACGTTGTGCTTTACCTTATTTTAGAATTTGCTGTTTAGTAATTGGTGCCCATTTTGAAAATATTTTCTGTTTCTTTATTATTTTTATTATTATTATTATTATTGTCTTTTTTGCTAAATGTCACAGTTCATACTGGCTGCTTTTACTTTGGCCGGGTGTAAACAATACACCTAAGGCATATCATGTCCTGAAGTTCAGATGCTAAATACTTTACGAAGGATCCTTGCAGTTCCTAGTAAGCAGGTCTTTTGGACTATTTGAAGATTCATATTTTCTGAGACACTTCTGATGTTATCTTCCATTCCTTTTCTGATGGTACCGAGTGCTCCTATCACAACAGGTATTACTTCCGTTTTCATTTTCCACATCCTTTGTATCTCAATTTCAAGATCTTGATATTTGCTTTTCTTTTCCATTTCTTTGATTGAAATATTTTTATCACATGGAACACTCATGTCTATCAGCTTGCAAGTTGAATTCACTTTGTCCTTGATTATGATGTCAGGTCTGTTCGCACCTATATGTCTGTCTGTATGTACTGCCATGTCCCATAATACTGTATGTGTTTCAGTGTTACTTACTGTGTCCGGTTGGTGCTCATACCACTTGTCTGAGGTCTTGATTCCTAGATCATTACAAATATTCCAATGTACATATGTTGCAGCTTTGTTGTGTCTTTCGATGTAATCTGACTTTGCTAATACTTCACATCCTGATGTTATATGATCAATTGTCTCAGACTGCTTGTAACACATCCTGCATCTGCTGTCAATTTCTTTGCCAATTATGTGTTTTTGAAAATTTCGAGTGTATAGAGCTTGGTCTTGCGCTGCTATCAATAATCCCTCTGTTTCTCCTTTGATGTCTGATCTGAGCCAATTATTTGTATTTGGAAGGTCAACATGTGGCTCCCCAATAAGTGAAGGGTACTTCCCATGCAGTAGTTTACTAAGCCATCTATCATTTTTCTTCTTCACAAGCTCTTTTTTTATTTCCTGTTTCAATACTTTTGCGTTTTCTGCTGTTGGTTTGTCTGGTTTCGGTGCGAAATTCAAATCTGTCATTTCCCTTTCGATATTTTTGGCTATTTTACTGATTGAGTACTTTGGCTTTGTCTTTTCATGTACACTAATCATATTGCTTGACAAAGTCCTCTTGTTTTCAAGATAATGATTAAGCCCTACTATTGTCACTTTGAATGCAGTCTCTATTTCTATCAATCCTCTGCCTCCTTCTTTTCTGGGTATGTAGATTCGGTCGACATCAGATTTTGGGTGTAACATTCCATGCATTGTCAAGATCTTCCTTGTCTTTGAATCAAGCTTTTTTAGTTCAGAGTATTTCCAATCGATTATCCCGAAACTATATTGCACAGTAGGTATCGCCAAGCTGTTTATCGCTTCAATTTTGTTTCTTCCATTGAGTTCTGATCTCACTATTAGTCGTACTCTTCTGTAATATTCTTTCCTGATTTTCTCCTTCATTTTAGTATGTTGTATACCTTCACTTTCATCTACTCCAAGGTATCTGTATCCCTTGTCTTGATCTAATTCATTGATACTTGTTTCTTTATCCAGCTCAATATTGCCCGTGCCAATTAGTTTACCCTTTTTGAACGATGC
>RDPX01000354.1:310771-321516 GCA_003991215.1 Morbakka virulenta | reverse complement strand
AGGTGAACCTTCTTCGCCCACGTCGAAACTTCACAATCGTATGCAGTTTAACGTCGTACCCAGGACGTTTATTATTATTATTATTATTATTATTATTATTATTATTATTATTAATTATTATTATTTTTTTTTTTTAACTTATACATGGTCTACCAGCTGAGCTGTCGACTCTTGTCTTTCATCAGATCATCTTTGTAACCATATTATCTTTGACCATATCTTTTACATTATAGTATGTTTTTAGTATTTACTTAATATTTACCCCTGGTACATGATATTCAGTGTAAAGGCCGTTTTATTTAAGACCGGCAATGGAGCTGTAGTTTTCTGTATGTAATGTTACAGATTTTAAAGCTTCAGGTAAGGGTAATGTTGGATCATACAACGGCCTTAAAACGGTGTTATGTCCTACATAAGATGTGTAGCCGAATTTTTATTGCTGAATAATTGGTATTGTCGTACAGAAAACGAAACGTATTTCGATTGCAATGTTTGCGGAAATTGCTCGATGACTATTGACTATAAGCACTGTGCGTGATTTGTGTATTTGATCAGCATTGTTATTTTAGTTAATCGCAATTGTAATTAGAAAGCTTCTTCAAGCTATTCCAATACAGCGATACCAATAGTTTGTTTGTGAATTTTTAAATTTAAACTTATTTGGCAGTCATAACTACTTTGATTGTAGAGTAATTGAAGTTTGCCAAATTGTTTTTTTGCCCAGAAAGCTATTTGTAATCGTGGTTTCCCAATTTCATTTAACGTCTCTGAAGCCTTTGATTTAACCCATATCTATCTGTAAACACTTGATTAAGTTTACTTGTGTCGCTTTCTCCCATATTGAGGACAGATTTAACTGACGACATCGTATTACGTATCTCAAAGCTGTATTTGTGACATTTCTTTTTGCCTTCTTTAAATGCTATAAATTTGAGTTATTTTTTAAAAATTGTATACGATATATTTTTACGTTTGGTACATTACTAAACGTATATGACACTATGCCAGAGGGGCTACTGGTACTCCAATGTACGTACTGCGATGTACCGCGATATACAGGTATGTACTAATATGTACTGGGGTGTACTAGGATGTACTGACTTGAAAATGTACTGGGGAATTACTGGAAAGCAGCTTTTTATGGAATGTAGTGGAAAATGTTAAGGGATTTTCAAAGTATTTACAGAAATTTCTTTCACAGTTTGATAAATGTATCATGACTTTTGTCGCCGGCAGTATCAGTAGTTCTTTCCATCCTTGACAATCTGAGGCGAGAGAAAGGAGAAGGTTGGATAATATGTGTAGTGGTAGGCTACAGTTGAAATCAGTAGTTCTTTCCATCCTTGACAATCTGAGGCGAGAGAAAGGAGAAGGTTGGATAATATGTGTAGTGGTAGGCTACAGTTNATCTATCTGTAAACACTTGATTAAGTTTACTTGTGTCGCTTTCTCCCATATTGAGGACAGATTTAACTGACGACATCGTATTACGTATCTCAAAGCTGTATTTGTGACATTTCTTTTTGCCTTCTTTAAATGCTATAAATTTGAGTTATTTTTTAAAAATTGTATACGATATATTTTTACGTTTGGTACATTACTAAACGTATATGACACTATGCCAGAGGGGCTACTGGTACTCCAATGTACGTACTGCGATGTACCGCGATATACAGGTATGTACTAATATGTACTGGGGTGTACTAGGATGTACTGACTTGAAAATGTACTGAGGAATTACTGGAAAGCAGCTTTTTATGGAATGTAGTGGAAAATGTTAAGGGATTTTCAAAGTATTTACAGAAATTTCTTTCACAGTTTGATAAATGTATCATGACTTTTGTCGCCGGCAGTATCAGTAGTTCTTTCCATCCTTGACAATCTGAGGCGAGAGAAAGGAGAAGGTTGGATAATATGTGTAGTGGTAGGCTACAGTTAAAATCAGTGTGAATTTTCTTTGTACAATATGAGTAAATTTACTGATATGTACTGGCATTTTCCCTGCTTGTACTTGAGAATTGAAAATGTACTCGGACTTTCACTGAAAAGTATACTGTGATGTACTTCAATTTTGCCTCTTTTTCTTGGTAGCTATGTTGGTATTTTACGAGCTTTATTGTCCTATGTGAGCTGTAATGTTGTACAATATACAGTACACTTCATAATTTAACACGTACGTATTATGCCCGTTGCTTTAAGAATTATATTTTTTAAAGTTATTAATTTTTGTATTTTTATGATTATGATTACAACTGTATTCGATATATCGGAAAAAGAATATTCCTCTCTATCTTCTCGTCAATATTGATCGTATGTCCGTATTAATTTGTTCTTTTATACAATATACTAGTTCATTCTTTAGTTGTTTGCTTCATTGTATGATATTTATTTATTTTGATTTTCAGACAAATCTGTGCGCACCATCAGATATCCTGGAGGAAAAAAGCCCGAACAAAGTATGCCAAACTGTGCAAGCCTTGTTTCGTTCAACTTCAGGTAGCTGAAGCGCCTTTTGCTGGCAATATCTGTTAATTTACGAAATCATCAATTTTGAGGTATATTGCACAGTATAATACAACTACCACAGCACAGATCACAGTGTCTTTCGACACGACCATTTATCAGGAATCAATATTTTTGCAGTGATCTATACAACTATGTTACTGCTTTTATTTTTAAACATTTGTGTCTGTATTTCGACAGAAAGCATAACAGTAGTCGAGAATCAAGCAGTTGCTCCATCATTTTGTGAATATTCGATTATGGTACAATGTACCACTAATGTGACATCCAAGAAAGATTGATTTAAGATGACGATAAGCCATTGAACTGGCATTCTTTATCTAATAGCTTTCTACGATTTCTCATATAATTCATGGTGGGTAGGTTTTACATTAGACACGGTTACGATATATCCTTGCTCTGAATGAAAGGCACCTCTCCTCCAGGAGTCACATAAGGTGGTCAGCATACTACCCGTGTTCTTCATTTAGTATCAATAATTTGTGTCACTAACACGACCTTTTGCTACGAAGCTTCGCGTTTTGTTCAGGAACTAAATTTGAAACCAGACATAAAATCAAGAGGAGTCTGTGGTAAGCAAATTTTCTTGCGCCTTGTTCGAAATAACCTGAGTCCGACACATAGATTATGAAAAATTGAAGTAAGAAATAAACTTGTCAAGACTGAGGGCTATGTATTCAGGGGGCCTCATATCCCTGTGTTTTCTGGATAGGGGCTAACTAAGCATATTGGAAAGTGATTGATCGAAATAGCGAAAGATACAACTTATTACCTTTCTCGTTACATGCTGTGTTTGAATACCGGGGTGGAATTTCTTTATGAAATTTTTGTGTATTGCTTTAACGATACAAACGAAACGTTCTTTATCAGATAGCGAAGCCCATTGGAGATATTAGTACACAACCCTTAGCAATACTTATTCCATTACCACGAGAAAGACGCTTTGGGATTAATAGAAACTTTAGCGCTTTTGCGATGTACAGAAGCCCAAAAGTTGCTTTCTTTAAGTGTTTCATTCACGTAGCTTTTCTGTAGTAATACTATCAAATAATAGACCCTGTTTATTGGTATGGATAGATTGACTATGTTATATAGTATTAAAATGTCTATCCTGTACACTTAATTTAGCCTCTCAGTTTATTTTCAGGCCCCAGTCGTTATTTACATTGTTTGATGATTTGAAGATGTCGTCCCCCTTCAGTTGTCAACATAGACATACAGGGAAGTAATTAACAAGTTAAACTTTCGAAGCCAACATGTGCCTCTTGGTTCATAAGTTGGATATGATGAGAAAGAAAATACTTGTATCAATCCAAATTCCTCCCCAAATGCCAATCATCCAGTATTTCATACCACTAATAGTCTTCATTTAAAGTAGAGTTTTTTATCCATTCGTAAATGTAATTTTTTTTGTAAAAAGGGGCGCTGTTTTCTCCTGCCTCCCCCATAAACTATGGAAAGGGGGTATTCTTTAGTGTACGTCATCAAGTCATGACATAATTTAGGTATACGTGTATTTGTTTGTATATACTGTATGGTGTTTGGTGATTTGTATAAAAATGGCTACACAAACAACGTTAAGCCGCAGATGCTTGTCATTCCGTAAAGAAAATGTGATTAAAATAAAGCAAAATGGTAGGGAATTGAGAAAGGTTTACATACTTCACTGAGCATCTTCTTCCCCTACCCGCTTTGCACGACATTTATTTCTGAGCCAGACATTTTTACGTTTAAATACAAATTATTTTTGTTTATGCAAAGTGTTTTAAAGTCCATGTACTAAACACAAGCGTTTCCAAAGGCCAGGACAAATCTACTTCTATGTAATGTCATTTATTACGGAACTCCCGTGGTTTCATTGCTTCGAATTGCTGTTGAAGCAAACGTCCCTATGAAAGTTTGACACATGTGTGGTTGATTGACTCAAGTCCTATTGGAATCAGAACCAGAGAAAAACCTGAGTAATATAATATGTTTAGTAATAAGAGCGCAATTTATTGTAAAATATTGCTCAACGTTGAACGTTTTTGTACTTATATTTCTTACATCTTGCAATCTTTTAAAGTTGTACTGAGCTCTCTTTAAATGTGCAGTCGCACTAATGAAAGGAAGACTCTACAGTGTTGAGAATGGAAATAATCATGGGCAATGTATTTCAATGTTGATTTCGGATAGGTTTTTTAATCGACTCTCGCTGTCTTTTCTGTAGCTCAACGAACGCAGAGAGACAGATTTCTGATTAGCGAGTTGATCCTCAGAAGTCTGAGCTCAGACGGGTACCCAGAAAATGCACAGTGTGTTAAGTTTTCGTTTCCCATCCGTTGTAAAGGCAACATGTTGACATGAATATAAAAACGATAGAGCTTTGTACTATTTTACTTGATTTGGAAGTACTTTATAGAGTTCAGTTCCTGCTCCTAAGATGCAATGTATTTCCAGAACTAAACTAGAATCAGAAAAAATTTCGCACGTTAAACTAGTTTTGTTTTTGATGACGGGTGTTAGCCATGGTTTGCTATTTAGAGAGTATTTGCTCATAGTTTGTGGCAACAGAAGGAGTGTGTGCAGCGTCATATTATTACCATCTGTGATACTGTAGAGACAATAAACTTTTTTACTACGTATTGCCACAATTTTTTTTCGCCATTTGTTACAAGAAAAGGTTGTAATTTCAGCTATAAATGTCGGTGAAGTATCTGAGTCAGTTGGTGTCGGCCAGCGTTTTTTATCGATTATGGATATTGGCTCTGTTCCCAACGATCTCTTTGCACACTTTATACCACATGACGGGAGCACGGAGCCAGTACCCAAACCAAGAAAGTAGATGCTATAGTATATTAGCTGATGTTTATGAAATATAAACGTTTTATGTTGTTAGTTAGTGAAACAGAAAACAACTCTCGGAAGCAATTGGAATGGATTGGAAAAGTTAATTTAGATTGATCTGTGAGGTAGAAGTTCTTGTCGAGGCGGTGAGAACAACATCCTTAATAAAAAGCCGTTGCAATTAGATACGAACACTTATTTCTCATTGGGGTATATTTTAGCAATCTATTTTTTGTCATGGGGGATATCAGTAAAAATAGTATGAAGATGTCATATTAACTCTGACGAAGAGAGAGAAATACAGATAAGTAGAAGTTACTTGACGCGATGCTTCTTTACTGGTTTTTTTCTGACGTTTATTATGATACGAAGATTATGTTCTGTATGCGAGGAGAAACTAAACTCCATACTTTATCATAGATGTTTATTGATTCGTAAGAAATATTGATGTTATGATTGTTATAGATGAGCAAGAAAATAAGAACACTGCAATAAATAGATGCGAAATTGTTTCAGTCGACAGAAAGTGAAGGATGTTACCATGAATGTCGGAGCCCACCAGTTGCTATTTGGCTGTTAAATGCTGGCTTTAAAACATCATTTAAGGAAGTGTAAGGTTCTGAACAGGGATTTGAACTACTTTTTTAAAGGGTCATTAGTAGTGGTATGGACACAGTTACAGGATGATGATAAGCCATTGCAAACCAATAAAGAATGACATTTTGGGAAAATAGTGTACAAACTGTTAGGTTAAGGAAATCCAACCAGTATAATAGAAAAACTGTTAACAGATGCACGCAATGGTGGGTTTTGGTGTCAATAGAAATATTTGGATAAATGTTGAATACGTAGGTTAAAGTACCTTTTCCCAGTAAACTCCACCCGAAGATACCGTGTCTGAGGATTGGAGCTACCCTCTCTTTCTTGATGCAAGACCGAATCGGTAAACAAACGTCACGAAAGTAGACTAGTCGTCGTGAGGTGTGGAAAATAGAATGAAGTAGCAAAAGTTTTGACTGAGGATTAATAAAGATGAACGGTTATGGTATGGAAAGATGGTTTGGATACGATGGTAAGAAAAAGTCTATCCTGTTTGCAGCAGTTGGGACATTGTAGTGCCCATTTTGTAAGCAAGACGCGATAGCATGGTTTTTACGACGTTTTAATTAAATTCGTTAAATTTTAGAGAATATATTCTTGTTTCTCAAATTTTGGAATCCAATTTACGTTGCTTTTGTGTGTTTTCTGCAAGGCGTAGGTATTATTGGTGCACCGTGTAATGTAGGATAATTGTATTATAAGTATGAAAGCAGAATACAATATTTAGGGAATTTCTTTTCAATTTAGACGTAGAATCAATTTAATTCATTGTAATCCACTTTGATGGATAATCTTCCCTCGTCATTTTTCTGTTGTTTTTCAATGAATTCACAACCTGAGTTAGTCTACTTAGCTTGGTCATAGCTCTGCAGAATTTTATTGTGAAGCAAACTGTCGTTTGTACCTAACATTTAGAGATACATAGTTGGGGGTAATGAATGACGTGGAACGTCCGCTTCTCAGAAAAGTGATGGTTCATAATACCAAATTAACCGAGTGTAGTTTATTTTTTGATCACATACTGTTGCGAAGATGTTGACAAATTTCTTTAAGTCGGTGTGTATCGCGTGTGTGGGTTTGTGTCTGTGCTCATGTTGGAATGCTCGCGCGGGTGTGAACATGTTTATTTTAATCTTAAGTTGAAAATTTAACTCGAAATTTAAAAGGCACCTGCGCTCGGACCAGTCGCCATTTTTTGCGTTACTCTAGTTGATTGCATCATTTTCACCTCTTGTACTCTCTCACTGACATCTTGACAAACGTGTTCTCTTATGAACGTGCTCTATTTGGAACCTGGTCATCTGTGATACTGTTAACACTGACCGGTGGCATTTACCGGTAGGTTACATTTACCTTATCCTTAATCCGACAATTTTTATTAATATAAATTTTTGATTTGGATGTTGCCCGTGTACGTTCAGAGTCAGTTCTTACTTCGAACTGACTCTGAACTCTGAAGTAAGGAAAGAAATGAAAGTAGGATACGGAGCTGGAAAGCAAACATGACTTCAAAAAGAGGTTTTATTGCTACTCACGGTGTTTTGCTTCGTGCTCTATTTTGCTTCATGGGGAAGTCGTACAGGGCAGTTGGTCAAGACTATGGATATTACTAGAGCTTGGAGGGGACGAGGATCGAAAACGCACAGCACCAAACCGATTGTGATTCTTTGTTATTAAGGAAGTTCCTTATTTATGTGCGCATGGAAGGTCGATGAAGTTGTAACTAACTAGAAACGGGCTGGGTTTTTTTTTAGTTTGGGAAAAGTGCAAGTGTGTTTCCCAGCCAAAATGTAGCGATGGAGAGAATACGTATGCGCTGCATTGTTAAGTTTTGTATCATTACAAGACTCAACATTCAACAAGACTACATACATGCACAGACCTACGCACATACAAATATATACGTAAAAACAAACATACAGTAGGAAAAGGGATTAAAAATGCAGGGAGAACAGGTTGACGGGTCCAAAAATAGACCTCATTTTTTTTCTGAAATAGCACTAAAGTACACAGTGTTCTTGAATGAAATTGATATTATTAAACCAATATATTTACAGCGTCATGTAAACATGAGTAAAAATACCCTTTACACTCAATGATGGTTTTATGTACAATATACGAAAACCTAAAGCAATTATTGTACATTTGTAAACTAAAGAAATGTAATATTATTGACAAAGGAGGGAGCACTTCAACCACCCTGTTACATGAAGCTGAAGGTCACCCCCTGAAGTCGAAGAATGCACATACGCCACAAAAAATGATGGGCTTAGTGTGTCCTAATCCATCTTGTCATTTTTAGTATTCCAATATATATATATATATTCGATGGAATGGTGGCATGCATTGCAACAGTCGCTCTGAAAATCGAAATCCAGACGACATCCATCAAAAACAAACTCGTGTACGTTAACAATTCATGCATCTAATGTAAATAATGTATTTAATGGAGATCCATGTAACAAAATAGGTTGCCAAGTGTTCTTTTCCCCGAATTCAGGATTCAACTCCTTAAGCTTCTCGAACATTATCAAGAGAAAAACAAAAACTCTACTGAACGGAGCGGGAAGGATAACAATGTAAGGAAGCAAATCAATTCACAACACAACAAACACCAATTAAAATATTAATGGAAAAAACACATTTCAGTTCTTAGTTAAATAGGATTACAATGTTGTTATTCATCCAGACTCATAAGTAAAGCAGTACCCCTTTTGATCCAATGGTCAGCAGTGACGACGCCTGTTTTGAGATCGACCGCAACAACAAATGAAGGTCTCCCTGAACCACCAGCGCGATTTGGGTAGTAATAACATGGGCAATTATACATCCCTAAATGAGGAGAGGAGAAAAATGACTTCAAATTAACTACGTACAAAACACAGAAAGACGCTCTAGCATATCACCTACAGCACAACATATTAATAATACCATATTCTCTCTATTAAGATCCTTCGGTGCTTTTTCCGTCAAAGACCTTTATTAGGAGCACTTAATTAGGGGAATATTATTTGGAATGAAGGATTTTTATGTTAAGCAACAGCTAAAGTATAATGCTTATGTAACCCGTCGTGGATCTTGAGAAGCAATTTCTATTTTGTATATTCAATGGAGCAAATTATCATCAGCAATTGGTACTGACGAGAGTCAATTAAAAACAATGAAAAAAAGGAAAGAAGTTATGCAATTGCTTGATCATGTATTCTAATATGTAGCACAAGGGTCTAAAGAGGATTTCAAAGAATATACGATGATGATGACGATGATGATAATGATGATTCACGGGTGGTGCTTAATTAAGGAAAATGCGGTATCACTTTACAATAAAAATTAGAAAATGGTAATTAACATTGCAACTGTTAGTATGTGTGCATCAAAGAATTATAGATGGGCTTGACACAACCAGATGGAGTAATGGTACTACATACCTCCATAGCTCGTTTTTAACCATGAAAATTGTTAAAAGCTGCATTCTGTTTGTAAAGAAGCTAGAAAGATTACCAATGAATTTGAAATCGACCACCGAGAGCCTGTCGAACAAAACATTCCAGCAACAAAAGCTGCGAAAACTGTCAAACAGAAGGCTAAAAAGATCGGAAAGCAACAGCTTGCTGATAAATGGAGCCAGAAAACTCTGCACGGTCAGTATGTTCTTCGGAGTCGCTACACTGATGTTGACTAAAATGCTACCCATAAGTGGCTCCGAAGTTCAAGAACAAAGTTTCTGAAGGCAGACTGAAGGGTTCATAATCGCAACTCAAGAACAAAGCCTTAACACGAGAAACTACCAGGCAAACATATTACACAGTGGTGGAGACCCAAAGTGTAGATTCTGTGACCAATCCATAGAGACTATTGATCACCTCGTCTCCAGATGCCCTGTACTTGTCCCCTAGCGAGTACGTGAAACGACATGACCGTGTAGGACAATATATTCATTGTGGAATATATCGGTACTATCGGATATCTACACATTCAAACTGGTATGAACATAAACCTTTACCAGTCATCAACTCAGAGGACGTTACAATTCTCTGGGATTTCCCGATTAACACAGATAGGACCATCCACGCCAAGTAACCCGACATAGTAATCAAAGATCGAAAATCAAAAACATGCACCTTGATAGATATGAGTATACCAACTGACAGAAATATTGCCGTGAAAGAGTTTGACAAATATAAGAAGTAAAAGGACTTGGAAATCGAAATTCAAAGAATATGGAAACTCAAAGCCACAACAATCCCCGTGGTAGTAGGTGCATTAGGGATGATCAAAAAATATATTTAGACAAAATACCCGGGGAACCACTATATTATTATTATTTATTATTATTATTTGTTATTATTATTATTATGTACGGTTTTCTTATGAATGCTGTTTATTTACAATTACTTACCGGGTCACACCCAGTGACTGAGGCAAGTAAAGGTTTCTACGAGCAACTTAATTGTTCAATAAATGTGGAGTACAAAAGAAAGTATAATACAAATAGGATTAAAAATTGTATCAAAAAGTATAAAAGTTCTTGTAATAAATTGTTTCTTTATGTGGACAAAGATTTTCTTAGTATATTTGCGGTGCTGGTAAGGACAATCTTTTGTATCTCCTGTAGGTTATGGTTGCCCGGAATTTTCGCAAGATGTTTATCTGTTCCCTTTTTAATCATTCCCAAAGCTCCTATTATTACTGGAACCGTTGTTGTTTTAAGATTCCACATTTTAGCAATCTCGATTTCAAGATCTTTATACTTGCTCAACTTATCAAACTGTTTGACGGAGATATTTTTATCATTC
>RDPX01000354.1:296996-310423 GCA_003991215.1 Morbakka virulenta | reverse complement strand
TAAAAGTTCTTGTAATAAATTGTTTCTTTATGTGGACAAAGATTTTCTTAGTATATTTGCGGTGCTGGTAAGGACAATCTTTTGTATCTCCTGTAGGTTATGGTTGCCCGGAATTTTCGCAAGATGTTTATCTGTTCCCTTTTTAATCATTCCCAAAGCTCCTATTATTACTGGAACCGTTGTTGTTTTAAGATTCCACATTTTAGCGATCTCGATTTCAAGATCTTTATACTTGCTCAACTTATCAAACTGTTTGACGGAGATATTTTTATCATTCGGGATGCTCATATCGATCAATGTACATGTTTTCGTTAGGTGGTCTTTAATATTATTATTATTATTATTATCATTATTATTATTATGAGACATTATAATAATAATAATAATAACAAAAATAAAAATAATAATAGTATTAATAAAGGCTAAATTCAACTGTGTATTTGATTGTTATCTGTTGTACAGAATTCTCACTATTTGTCAGATTTACCATGCCTGCATATTATAAATGGTCATACGGACAAAAGTAACTAAAGAATCCGTTATTTCTTCACTCTTGCAAGGGAATGGTAGGAGACCCAACGTTAGAATGTAGAATCTACCTTCTCCAAGAAATGTTAGTGATGATTGTGTACATGTATAATTGAGTAAACTGTTTTGAAAAGCACAGAATATTAAATACTATCCAGACGATCTTTTCTTCTGTGCATACCTTTGACTACAAAAGGCTACAAGAAGCTGAGCATCAAACTCAAATTTCGCAAACACTTCTTCTTTATTACAGAAATAAAAAGTTATAAATCAATCAATAAATATATTCACAAAAATGATGACTAAAAAAACTCAAAACAGATACACCGATGAACAAATAATAAGCAAACGAATAAGTAAGCAAATGAATAGAAAGATAAACAAACAAACACATTCATAAAAGAATAGTTTAAGAAATAATTGAAAAAATAAATAAACCACAAAAATAATGAATAACTAAATAACAAGTTGATATGCACAGAATTATAAATCATAAAATAATTAAAATTAGGTTAATAAACTAATGAAAATCCAAAAATCTAACAACGAGAATGAACATGGATTGGGCTTAGAATGCAACAAAAAATTTACAGAAGAAGACGAAGTGCCAACAAAATAGGAAGAATGTAACCTAAATTGTTTGAAAAAACAAATAGAACTTTATTGTTAGTGAAGAGTAAGGAGCTACTTTGAAATACCTACTGCAGAGTTGTTTACGTAATGAGTTATCTCTTTAAAATAAACATATCTTTACCTTTTCCTGCTTTTCGCTTGTTCTCAACTGGTTTGAAATGTATGGTAGGTACTGGGCAAACTAGCTGCATTGGTTCTGCTTCAACAAGACAAGAATTTTTTCGATCCCATCCTGCACCTTCGAGGAAAAGACCTTTCACCCAGACACCATCCTGGCATCAAAAAAAAAGAAAAAAAGAAAGAAATTCAGTAAAAACATTAAAAGAAAAGTCTTGCCAGCTCTCACATGGGTTTATGAATATACACAAGTGGAACAGGCTTCACGCCAAAAATATACTGTACTGGTGATCCAATTGACCCTTTTATTCACTTCAAGAATATACAATTTAAACAAGATATAAGTAATTCATAATTGATATGGTATTGATAAAATGACTGCAAGAATTGAAATGGCTCTTTAGTGGAAGTGGAACGCTTTTTTCTTGAAGAATACAATCTGTGCTATGGATAGAAAACGTTCTATACGAGTTCTTCAAATAACAAGTACATCAGTTACTTTACAATGGGAAAGAGTGGAGGATGAAACATCTTATGAAATTCACTCTCATTTTCTCGGGGTCGACAATGTTCTGCTTGTTGGTTCATCAACACAAAAGGTATGTGCAGTTAATCCTTCAGAATAGAAGTATTAGGGTTTAATAATTACTGATCTACAATATGAATTTTTATTTTTTATAGGATGAGTATATGTCAGCATACAAAATTACTTTTATTTTTGTATACAGAGGCCTTAAAGTTGTTCAGCCATCTCGGGTTCGGTCTTTTTCTGTTTCTTCATTGTGGTAGTATGATAGCTGTCACTCTCTTCTCAAGGTAATCAGCGAGTATTCCTTCCATATGTCTGGTCCTTCTTCGCTTCCACTCTTCTATTCTTTAAAAATATATTGACAATCCCCGTTGTTTCTCTGATCATTCCATTTTGTATCAACTTTTCCAGTGGCATCTAGTGAGCAGAGTAGTATTCGCATCCCGGTCACGTTCATTTACTGTTTCAACTCGGCAGTACTAGTAGCTGTTTCCAACCCATAAGACATTGCCAATCTAACCATCGTTTTGTACACGATTGTTAGATTGTGAACAGGACCTCTTCGATTACAAAGCAAATCTGCTGTCCCATTCCAGATGGATCAATTCCTTCATCTGGTGATCACATCCTACGTAATTCGAACCATCGATTGATCAATAGCAATTGAATGTGATCATCTAACTGATATTCTTACCAGTGACTGTGATCAGTGGGAAACCCCTATTATTGTTGACCCTTGGTAAATAAGTTTTCGAGTGGCCAACCTTCGGCCTCCTTTTCTTTCCTCCGTCTCTCTACTTCTCTTTGCTCTTATCCACAAGCACAACATTGGCTACAATCATCATATTGTTTGGAGTTGTTCTACTAATGAGATCAGTAAAAATAACACGTCAAACAAAATTTCATCTACCAGGCTTTCTTATTTATCGGATTTTTTATGATCCCTTTCAAAGAAACCTGTAAATTTAATAATTTGAGTCAATAATATTGCTTCCTTGGCTTGTGCCCAATATACAACAGAACAGCTTTAAATTATAACATACAGTCACAGCTTCCCCTTGAAGTTATCTTCTAGGTGACAACACCCTGTAGCTTGAGCAGAGGGGTCGGTGACGATGTAAATTTTTACAACAAACAAAAATAGTGTCTCATTTGACCTGTTCAAACTGAGCATGATTTACAAAATACACTACTTGTCTTTCTTGTGTAGGTTATGTCAAATCTTCGTCCTGACACAGAACACACCTTTACCATTAAAGCCATTAAGATCGATCAGGGGATCAAGGATGAAGAAGATGAGCTCCTCATCACAGTCGGCTCTGTTGCAGTCCGTACTAAAGATCTTTCTGTGGAACCAGGAGATCTATACAACGCCATTCAAAAAGGGAGCGAACAGGAAATGACTTACATCTTGTCAAAAAACAGAATGCTGGCCAATGTACCTGACCAACATAACGACCCCCCTTTGGTACTGGCAATGAAAAGAGGGAACCTAAGTATGAAAATCAAAGCACTTTTTTATAGATACAATTACAATAAATAATGATTAAAAGAATAAAAAGTAAAGCCTATGAAAGAGCTATGGCAAGACAAATCAAATAGACGTAATATTCATTCACTGATAAAGGTTAAAAGAATAAGAAGAATCAGGAGCAATGGTTGCAATCTCAGTGGTACTCATAGTACGTGGAGTGGGCGAGTTCAAAGGGTGAAATGGGAAGGAACTAGAGAAGGAAGTGAACAAAAAAGGAAAATGGGAGATGGAAAAAAAGAAGAAAGATTTAAAAAGTAGGAAGCTATGTGGAGAAAGAGAGGGGTAGTAGCAATATTAGCTAGCATTATTATGAGTATGATAAAGATAGGGGTGGTAGCAATATTAGCTAGCATTATTATGAGTATGATAAAGATAGGGGTAGTAGCAATATTAGCTAGCATTATTATGAGTATGATAAAGATAGGGGTAGTAGCAATATTAGCTAGCATTATTATGAGTATGATAAAGATAGGGGTGGTANAGCTATGTGGAGAAAGAGAGGGGTAGTAGCAATATTAGCTAGCATTATTATGAGTATGAGAAAGAGAGGGGTGGTAGCAATATTAGCTAGCATTATTATGAGTATCAGATAGGAAAGTGTGGCATGTAAGCATGACACGCAAGAATTTTATTGATTAACCTAATCAATTCATATTAGTTAAAAACATAGTGTCGAATGTTCTAGAAAAGATTATTAACCGTGATGTTTATACCAGGTCACATTCTACAATAATGCATTTGATGTCTATGATATTAATTAGTTGAGTTAAAAGAGATAATACCAAAGAAATAGCAGAAATGTACAGTGAAACACTTGATCACTCTAGTAAATGTTCTACTAGAAGCCAAACTTGATAAAAACAGCAAAGACCCTCAATGATAGAAATACATAATGTATATACGTATACCTATAAATGTGCACGAGCATGTATTATTCAATAAATAAATAAATAAATAAATAAATAAATAAATAAATAAATAAATATATATATATATGCATGTAGAAAAAGCTCTATCCTTGATATATAAATGTACAAGTACGTATGTATGAATTTGTTGCATGGATAATGTTTGAGTACTATCTTACCTAACGATAACGAACAGCGTAAGCTGTAAATACAGAATTTTTAAACGTTGTTCTTGTTGACTCCTAAGGATCTGTCTTATTCGATAAACATAGAACACTTCTGTACAAAGCAACTATTACATTGATTATTTTGTATAAGTATGTTGTGAACATTAGTTTCTATAAAATGTATTTTCTTACTATCATCACAAAAGATACAAACAAATATAGTAGGTAAGTTCATATAGGACCAATATAAAAGAGTAGCCAGTCAGATGTAGAATATTCAGCAAGTGTTATAAGAAATGAAATAAAACAGATCGAATTTTGTAATTCACCACATAAGAAAGATTAAGAAGAACTAAAAGTAATTCTGTTAGTAGTCATCAGGTTCTACATTCCATAGACATCAGCTACTAATAATTATTTTCTATTTTAAAGGAATGTTTCATTTTCTTCTTTCTTGTGGTGCTGATCCATTTGCGAAGAATGTCATTGGAAAATCGATTATCACTAAGATATGCTACAATGGCCAACTCAATTTCTTAAAGCTAACCTATTGCCATTATCCAAATCTGTGGGAGCTTTGTGCTGCAAAAAATATATTGCCGCTGCATTGGGCAGTTGATGGGGAAAACGAGGAATTAATAAGCTGGATGCTCGAACTTGGTGCCAACGTTGATCAGGTGGATAAAGACAAAGGTTGGACGCCATTATTTCGCGTAGCCGTATTAGGAGGAAATGCTAATATTGGCCAATTGTTAATAAACTCTGGTGCAAATGTAAATGCCTGCGATAGATTTGGATGCACTGTAATTATGGCTGCCACGTTAAGAGGATTTGAAGAGCTTGTTCAATGTTTAGTTATTGCAGGAGCGGATCTCAAAACCCAGAGCAAGCATGGGAAAACAGTAATTGACTTTGCAAGAACTTTTGACCGAGACAGTCTTTTGGAATACCTTCTTGGCGTAAATAAAGAGAAACAAAGTCATAAACATTTTTAGGAAAAATGTAATAGGTATCAGCAAAATAAAGGCTGGTGTAAAGAAAATAATATGAAATTTGTTTTAGTTCTACGTAATTTCTTTTTAATTAACAACATACATTTTAATCTTGCTGAGAGTGCAGGCGATGAACAAATGAAAAGAGACAGTGTCATCAGTCAGAATATTTGTCTTTTAGTACAAAGAACGCGAAGAAAAATGTTCTTGCTAATATTAGAACTTCGATTTAAGATTCCCGGTTGCAAAAAGAAGTCACGCTAAAAGACCCGGCACCGGCGAAGAATTTCACTAAAGCTCAGTACAGCAATAAATAGTGCTAAATAGATAAATAAATAAATAAATAAGTAAATAAATAAATAAATAAGGAAGAAAGCAACTTAAAGTGTAAATGGCTAAGTATTGGGAATAGAGCATGTGACTGTAAAATACATCTTACTTTGGGCTGTACAGTGATATTACTGTCATCCACTGTGGAAACGACGAACTCCCATGACAAGCTATCCACGGAAATCTAAGACGCAAACAAAAACAAAAACCTCTGAAGTGAAAAATTGCGTTTAATAAAAAGCCAAAATGGTGGTGAAAATGAATTGGATTAGAATAGAGTATCAAATATTCATTAGGACTGAGCTCTTTACATGGTTCTTAAACGATTAGGTGAGTTTATGTTCACAGCTTATTAAAGTTACTATTTAAATGTCTTACAGTTTAGTTGTTCATGATAAACTGTTAATGAACTTAAATGAAAATGGGTCAAATTTTGATTGAAAGATCTGCCAAATTGACCCTTTTCTGAAATGGTCTTTTTAATGGTACTACCTGTTGTTATAACACCATTCTATAATGGATCCTTTTAGCCTTGTAGACTTTAACTCCGAATACTATCCTATCACTCGTTTTGCATTTCAACCCACTTTCCTCTGCTCCGTTTCCCTGGTTTACCATCTCTTCCTTTTTATCTTTGTTTCTCTTTCTTTCTCTGTCGGTCTTTCAGTTTTCTTCAGTCACTGTCTTTTCTGTTATATTGCAATCATATTGTCTTCCCTACTGCTTTGTTCGATAAACGCTTAGCATGGCCCAGATATTCTACTATATTGTCTACATTTCCAATCCAGAAAACAGAACATCTTTAGTTTCATAAAATTACTAAAAGTTTAGAAGTTCAGTTTAAATGATCCATTAAACTATCAATCAATATTTTGATATAACGATGTTTTAAGATCTATTTACTTACTTATAGACTTTGAACTACATAGAAAGCTACAATGAATATGCATTTTTCACGGGATGAAATAACATAAAATATGCATAATTAGGAGTAAAAACAATGTACTTACGTTATTTTGCCTTGCGCAAGTCTGGAGGACAGCTGTTAAGAAGCCTGTTGGGAATGTAAAACCTGAGAGCCAAAATATCAATGGAGGATGAGCTGTGGTAGCCCATTTGGCAAATTGCTCAACACGTGGGACCAGGTCACGTGTCCAAGATGCCAAAGGTTTGAGTGACGGATAAGCCTACAGTATGATATGACAATTAATAAAATATAATAAAATATAATATAATATAGTATAATATAATATAATATAATATAATATAATATAATATAATATAATACAGTATAATATAATATAATATAATATAATATAATATAATATAATATATTATAATAATATAATATAATAAAATATAATATAATATAATAATATAATATAATAAAATATAATATAATATAATATAATATAATATAATATAATATAATATAATATAATATAATATAATATAATATAATATAATATAATATAATATAATATAATATAATATAATATAATATAATATAATATAATATAATATAATATAATATAATATAATATAATATAATATAATATAATATAATATAATATAATATAATATAATATAATATAATATAATATAATATAATATAATATAATATAATATAATATAATATAATATAATATAATATAATATAATATAATATAATATAATATAATATAATATAATATAATATAATATAATATAATATAATATAATATAATATAATATAATATAATATAATATAATATAATATAATATAATATAATATAATATAATATAATATAATATAATATAATATAATATAATATAATATAATATAATATAATATAATATAATATAATATAATATAATATAATATAATATAATATAATATAATATAATATAATATAATATAATATAATATAATATAATATAATATAATATAATATAATATAATATAATATAATATAATATAATATAATATAATATAATATAATATAATATAATATAATATAATATAATATAATATAATATAATATAATATAATATAATATAATATAATATAATATAATATAATATAATATAATATAATATAATATAATATAATATAATATAATATAATATAATATAATATAATATAATATAATATAATATAATATAATATAATATAATATAATATAATATAATATAATATAATATAATATAATATAATATAATATAATATAATATAATATAATATAATATAATATAATATAATATAATATAATATAATATAATATAATATAATATAATATAATATAATATAATATAATATAATATAATATAATATAATATAATATAATATAATATAATATAATATAATATAATATAATATAATATAATATAATATAATATAATATAATATAATATAATATAATATAATATAATACAGTATAATATAATATAATATAATATAATATAATAAAATATAATATAATATAATATAATACAGTATAATATAATATAATATAATATAATATAATATAATATAATATAATGTAATATAATATAATATAATATGATATAATATAATAGAATATAATATAACATAATATAATATAATACAAATAAAATATAATATAATATAATATAATATAATATAATATAATATAATATAATATAATATAATATAATATAATATAATATAATATAATATAATATAATATAATATAATATAATACTGTTAAACTGTTAATACTGTTCCCTTAATTATTATATTATACGACCAAGTACAGTTGGGCTATGATGTCAATAAAGTTGACATTAAGGAACTGCATTCCCCATCTGTGTCCCATGAAAACATAATGACCAAGAGAATGTCCTAAATCCAAGAGTTTTCACGAAAACACGTTACGAATATTGCTAGAATGAGGATCAATCCATGATCAAGGAACTCGGTTAATACTCCAATGTTATATTAAAGGACGCTTGTTTACAAAGCTGTGCACACGTCATGATGAAAGATGATTACGCGGAGTTGAAGCTTTGCAGTTCAGTGAAAAAAACGGATCAGGATTTTCATCGTAACTTTTACTATAGAGAACATGGGTTAAAAATAGGTTAACATTTATTCCAATGCAAACATTCTCACCTTTTCCCAAATCGGAGGAACTCTACCTTCAAATATGCAATTAAATGTGTCTTCCAGGTCAGAAGACATAACAACTAAACCTTTAATCCCTTTTTCAAGGTCCTGCAATGAAGTTTTCATTGTCGTCAACAGAGCGTTATATCGTGTTATCTAAAAAACAGAAACGGTTCATAGACAAAGTTACGATAAGAGCGCACATGGAAAACAAAAACTAACAATTCAAACAACGCAGAAAAAATGGGAAAAAAAAGGGAGGAGTAAAAGTTACAAAGGAAGAAAAAGAAAAAAAAGCAGGTTATAAAAAGGAGAAGAATAAAGAAAAGAGGAAAATGGAGAGAACGGTAAAAATAGAAAATAAGGAAAAATGAGACGAGTAAGAAAATCAAAGGAAAATAAAAAAAGGCCTTTTTATTTGAGCTACGTTATTAGTGCATCAGCCTTTTCAGGGAGATTTTTGTTTCTACCAGGGATACCTACGTTAAGTCAAATTACTGTAATCTTCCGATTTATTACAAAGTATGTATAAGTCATTTATATATTTGCAGCGTAATCTTTTGATCTGCTTTTTTAAAATAATTAGCATTGTAAGTCAAATTTCTAATTGTGTCCAAAATGAGCCAAATTTAATGAAATTGCAAACAGAATTTTGTGTAGCACAAGTCCATAATACCTCTTCCCACCACAACTCCATACACATATATCAACACCGTATCTATCCAAACCATACCTTCCCCTATTGTTTTTATGTCTTTGTGGGTCATTCTCAGTGTGTATTCTACTTCTACAACGTATAAAGTTGAGTGAGGAATGAGACAAGAAGCAACACAACAACAAATGTTTTTATTGTTCACAAAAGCAAAGTCTTACCTCTTGTAACAGGACAACATTAAGTGGGGATGGATCTAGAATTTTCGCTGCTCCTTCGTAGTCAATGAGGTCAGGCACTCGGCGCAAAACATCGGCTGCGAGATCCAGAACCTGATAGGAAGTGATCATTATTAAGATCTCAAACACATACATTGACTTTTACCTGGTTTCTTGAAGCTTTTCTATAAGAAATCTATTAAAATAAATAACTCTTTTCTAAAAAGCCATTAATATTATTGAAATACAAAGAAGGTGCAAAGCTGCAGACTCTTTTTCCAAAAGAAACATTTTTTCTGATGGGTTATCATCTTTTGTTGGTACAAATCCTTTCCCATTTGTTGTTCTTTTCTTTGACTTCTTGCAGATCTTATTTCGTCTTAACAAGGCAAATCATAAAAACTAAAGCAAAGTCATGGAAAAAACCATAACAAAACTACAAAAGGGAAAATCAAAGAGCAAAACAAAGTAAGACAAAGAGAACATGAAAGAAGACAAAATAGCGCAAGACAACACAGCAAAAGGCGGCAACAGAATGGATCAAAATAAAATAGAGCAAATCACAACAACTATCGAGTTTGCCTCCTCTCTGTTGTTGTTATGGCCTCAGTGAACTTTAGATATTTTCAACTAAAGAAAAAGAAGTTTGAATTTATCAGATAAATACAATTCCACAAATGTTCTTATAAGTAATAAGCAACCAATTTCAACTCAGTTACTGTTTGCCCAGTAATGAAGATGCATGCCACAAAATCTGTCCTGGCAATTGGTTTGCATCTTTGCAAATGGAACTAGCTCATTATGTAAGTTTGTTTATGTCAAACTTGTTAACAACACAAGATCAGATATATCGAAGTTTCTTTCTAATTTCCAAACAGAAAATGACACTGTCTATATTGCATATGGGGTCTCGTTCTTTTACGTCACAAGGACATTTAGATAACTGTTGGTTCTTAATTAACCTACATTACAACAAAACGTAATGGAACCTCATTCTCAGTGCTTTCAACATGAATATTTAATACGGATATTTCTGCTTACGATATTGATAAACCCTTTTACCTTCCTAAATCTGAGAAAAAAAATCTTGTACCCAAGGAAAATATAAAATACTGGAGAGAGAACTCTAAAAAGTGTTTTTGCTTATTTAGCGAATCATATACTGACTTTAAGGGTAATTAATATATGCAAAATTAACATTAATATTAATATAAGTGTTAATATATCAAACTGTAGTATGCTGAGGACATATAATAAAAAGAATTCAAATGAAATAAACAGTATAGTTCATTACATTAAAACTGACAGAGGTCAAAACAATATGACAACAAAGTCCTTATTACAATTTTAATTCGACGTAGCTAAAACATGGGACCTCAGATCACCTTAGAATAACAGAATATACATTTCTTATTATGATTTTCCTTGGAGATCCCACTTAATAATTCATGGTCTAACATTAATTTTGAATGTGAATATACCTTGTCTTCGCTACTTTCCCCATGGCCACCTGAAGAAACTTGAGGTTTTAATGAGAGAAGAGTTTCAAAGAGGTTCCTGTCAATAAAAAACACATGGTCTTGAGTTGTATGATTATTGAATTTTAGTCTTTATAAAAATCATACGAAAGAATTCCGTTTTTTAAGGAGTGTACATTTGTCAAAGAAAACAAAACAAAATAAAACAAAACAAAAAAACAACAACAAAAAACGCAGGTAATACGGTGATAGTTACGTAGCACCATATGCTACCCTTCTTCACAAAGTTCGATCTTTTAAAGATCATAAATGATCATAAGACGTATTCACGTGACTCAGTTGGTTTTGCGCTGGAGGGGACTGGTGCCAGCTTAGTAAAGCAAGATAGTTCATCAACAGGAATATGATCGCTGGGGGGTTTACGTAACATCAATCTCAAACGATTTTGAATAAACGAGATCTTTTAAAGAGTGCTAACTGTCGCATGTACACCTTTCAAACCACATAAAACAACGAATGAGGCATAAATATTAACTATATTTGGCTTTAAATTTTAGTTATTGCAAGTTGCGTATCCAAGGCCAATTCGATACTGTTCAGCCATTATTGGGTTGTTCAAGAAAAGAGTTTAGGGTATATATAAACAAATTATGAGGTTTTAATGATTGGTATGGATGATGACTTTAAAATCACTGTCATTCTTATTACTTGTTATATCCTTGGCTTGAACAGAAAGATAAATAAAACACCATCTGCTACTCATCTATTACAACACAGATGTTAGCAACAGTTGCCTCTCTGAATTCCCACTAAATCTTCCAGTTACAAATTTCCAAACTATTGCTGCATACGATTGAGGGCATTACAAAGATTACTTATCATCATTTAAGATTCCGCATTCTAGTAGGCACTAACGAGATGCTGTGTTTGTATAGGGTATTCACCAAACATTTTCCATGTCAATAGAGAAGATGATGAAATGTGAATGCAAATGTCAGGTTAAAAATGTTATGGTCGTTGTGACTCTATTATTACTCACAAGAGTACTTTAATGAACATACCTGGTTTCTCTGATTTGACTAGCTATGTCAGCGTTAGGATGTTGTCCAAATGCTTCTGGGTGATCTACGTTTGGAAGCATGCTTACAAATTCCTAAAAAAAGGTGATTTTTTAAACTTTTATCACAAAGTAACAATAGCCAATAAACTTGGTTTTCAAATTCGTATTTCATAGTACTTAAAAAAAGTTATCAAAAAGCATTTGAAAACATGAAAATATGTTTAACATGTAGACAATTGATTAATTATTCATTATCAATGTTCATACAGGATAAAGTGTTTTAGTTCTACATTAAAACTCCAAGTAATGTAACTCCTGTAAAAAAATCCCAAACAAACTGTTAAAAGTATATAACATTACTTGAAAAATTATTGACAAACTCGACATAAAGTGATGTTGCAAGCTAAGAAACAATCTACCAGGAAAGGTTTTGGACCTTGTCCTGAAATTCAAACGATTAGCATAATTATCCTCACTGTCACCATCATAGTCATCATTATCATTATTTTTACTACTACTAATATTAATATTATTACGTCTTTTTCTCGGGATTGACACGCTAGGAAAGGTATATTACCTTAGTATTTCTCCTTATTATCTTATCTTTATTTTATATTCAATACTTTCCATAAAATTAGATAAAAAATCAATTAAACATTTGATGACGGCTATGGCAGAAAACATATGAAAACGTATTAGCAAATAGTACATTATATCATTCACAAGCAAGGAATGAAAAGCTTCTATATTTACAGAAGATAGCAGAGGAGCGGAACATTTGTCTGTTGTGACGTAAGGTTAGCGAATGTGGAGAATGAATCAATACGTTTTGCAGAAGGTGGGAGACAGCTGGAGATTGAAGAACGATGTCAAAGTAAAGAGGCTCATATACAAGCAACAGCTTCGATAAAATCATGATATCTGGACTGAATGAAGGCAAAAGCTCACGAGGATGTCCAAAAACAAGGTACTCACTTTTGCCGGTGCAATAGGACGGGCACAAAATAGAAGGTGCTGGCAGCACTTTATTAACCGACAACCAGAATAGCACTGGTCTGTCTGTCTGAAAGAGAGAGAGAGAGAGAGAGAGAGAGAGAGAGAGAGAGAGAGAGAGAGAGAGAGAGAGAGAGAGAGAGAGAGAGAGAGAGAGAGAGAGAGAGAGAGAGAGAGAG
>RDPX01000354.1:281196-296989 GCA_003991215.1 Morbakka virulenta | reverse complement strand
GAGAAAGAGAGAAAGAGAGAGAGGGAGAGAGAGAGAGAGAGAGAGAAGAGAGAGAGAGAGAGAGAGAGAGAGAGAGAGAGAGAGGTGTGAGGGAGTGAGGCGAGAGGCTGACGGTGGAACAATGCAGGGTTGTACATTCCAACGTCCACTGATGAAGGTAAACATCGTGACAGATTAGCGAATTCAAAATTTCACTGAACCTACCCTATAGGATGACAGGGCTCCGTCTTTAGGAATATAATAGTTGGTTGCACCAGATAATCTAAAAATGATACGTAAAAAATATAATATATATATAATAACCGATCATCGAACGTAATAAATGAAAGTACCATAAAAATTCTTAAAACAATACTTTCATCAAACTAGTTTTTCAAGGTATGTAAGTAACCACATATTTATTAAGTCTATAGTTGGGCATGAAGGCTGCTGATCAAATATGATAGGGAAATGATTGTACTTTATGGAATATTTTTCAAACAGCAAAATTGATTTTTTATTATCGAAAATACCCACACCCGTATTTTCCGTATATAATGTAAAATGCAACGCTCTTTAAGCTTCTGAACCATATAGTGTCATGGAAAAACAACCTCTGGTTTTGAAAATGCTTACTGATACTGAATGATTTTATTCAATATATAGTAGGATTTACTTTGAAACATCAATGTTTACTTATATCAACAAAATATAAAGCAGGTATTCTATATTCCCAATTAAATTTGTTCATAGATAATTTTGGCGCTGCTACGTCTCGCTAAAGGAAATCTACAAACTAGTATAGTCCAGATATAGGGACATTTGTCTTTATTTATGGCAATCATATATCAAGAATAATACGATACTTGTTAATTAGGTGGATCCTTCATTGATTAAACACGACAACATCGGAATTTTAGCTGATTTGATATAGCTGACGCGTTGCAATGTTTTTAAATCGCTTGATGAAATGTCATCAAATTTATCATTATTGAGAGCATTTGATATATACAGAAAATAAACAACAAGTCACAGACAACGCTGTACTATTTGGGACCTGGGAATCTTTTTAACTAGGTTCTTCTCATTTTCTGTCAACGAGAACAAGTAGCTTAAAAGTTGTTAGCAGACAATCTGACGCACAATTGTCTCCCAAGGCTGCAAAGGTACCTTTCTTCTTCTTCTTCTTCTTCCTCTTCTTCGTCTTCTTCTTCTGAGTTCCTTGTAATTTCAGAACGTTGGAGAACATGGTCATCCATCTCTTTCTCTCTTTTGACAATGCTAAAATATATTTCACAGTCAGTCCTCTTGAATTGGAGATCCTTGTTCAAGCTGGTAATAAATTTCAGTCTCCTCTGTCTTCCTCTACTTTTCTTTCCTTCAATCTTCCCTGTTAACAGCAAGTTTTCCATTCCTTCACATCACATTACATGACCCAGAAACTGCACTTGTCTTTTTCTAATTACCTTCATCAACTTTCTTTTCATTCCTGCTCTCTCTAATGCCACTTTATTGCTCACTTTGTCAGTCCAAGATATTCTTAGGATTCTTCTCAGGAACCACATTTCCATTGTTTCTATTTGTTTCTTCATACTTTCATTGATGGTCCAAGCATCACACCCATAATGCAAAACAGACCACACATAACATTCTAGGACTCGAATCCTAGGTACTAATCGGTACCAATCGGTGGAAAAAGTTGATAAAATTACCTGTTAACTCAAAATTATTAAGCTTTCATTACACAGCAAAAAAATACAGCTATTGATTTTAATACAAATTGACAAGCGTGTTTGCGGGTAGGTTCACAAAGCTCTGTGCGTATTCCTGGATAGCAAGTACCGCGACAGTGATAAACTGTAGTACGGCATCTCTGTAAGAGGTAAGGGCACCTAAATATGCGTACTAGTACAGATTTGTAGAGTGCATACTCTACGAGAATTGCTACGATTTGACTTTTACACACAGGAACTTTATTGTACAAAAATGTGCTACTGAAATCCCTTTAAAGTTCTAAGGTAGTGTGAAATTAAAAGATGGAAACAGTTGATTGTGATAAAGCCCTACGAGGAACTAGCAATGGTAAGTAAATAACACAGTTAATAAAAAGATCTTGTGTTTTACACTCTGACAACATTTGTGCTTATATGCTCAGTTATTCAGTATACCACCAATTGGCATTTCATGAATATATCAAGTGCCAACTGGTACTACTGTAAGTTTTTGATTATATCAAAAGTATGTCAACGTACTTGTAGAATGCAACATTCAATGTGTTCTCGCAATAGACGTCATTGATATAGGTATGAAGAAGTCGACGGTCGAAATCATCAGTAACATGGCCACCATAATTCACACCAGCAATCTATGAGAAGAAACAGAAAATCAGTAATCAAAAATCAAATTTTAATTGTATAATTTTGCGTTAAAATGTGAAATACATCGTCAGTATATTGTTAATAGAATTCAAATCAATGTGAATATATATATATATATATATATATATAAATGTGCGTGTGTGTGTAATTTTGTGTATTCGTATCAAAAAGTGCTCAATGCATATAACAGAGCAATATACATAAGGTAAAACACGAAAAATAAGAATTATGCTTGCAACTAAAAGTGTGTATGTATGTATGTATGTATGTATGTATGTATGTATGTATGTATGTATGTATGTATGTATGTATGTATATATATATCTGTGTGTGTGTGTGTGTGTGTGAATTGTATGAATTGTAACATTTCTTGGTAAGGAAGAGANAATATAATATAATATAATATAATATAATATAATATAATATAATATAATATAATATAATATAATATAATATAATATAATATAATATAATATAATATAATATAATATAATATAATATAATATAATATAATATAATATAATATAATATAATATAATATAATATAATATAATATAATATAATATAATATAATATAATATAATATAATATAATATAATATAATATAATATAATATAATATAATATAATATAATATAATATAATATAATATAATATAATATAATATAATATAATATAATATAATATAATATAATATAATATAATATAATATAATATAATATAATATAATATAATATAATATAATATAATATAATATAATATAATATAATATAATATAATATAATATAATATAATATAATATAATATAATATAATATAATATAATATAATATAATATAATATAATATAATATAATATAATATAATATAATATAATATAATATAATATAATATAATATAATATAATATAATATAATATAATATAATATAATATAATATAATATAATATAATATAATATAATATAATATAATATAATATAATATAATATAATATAATATAATATAATATAATATAATATAATATAATATAATATAATATAATATAATATAATATAATATAATATAATATAATATAATATAATATAATATAATATAATATAATATAATATAATATAATATAATATAATATAATATAATATAATATAATATAATATAATATAATATAATATAATATAATATAATATAATATAATATAATATAATATAATATAATATAATATAATATAATATAATATAATATAATATAATATAATATAATATAATATAATATAATATAATATAATATAATATAATATAATATAATATAATATAATATAATATAATATAATATAATATAATATAATATAATATAATATAATATAATATAATATAATATAATATAATATAATATAATATAATATAATATAATATAATATAATATAATATAATATAATATAATATAATATAATATAATATAATATAATATAATATAATATAATATAATATAATATAATATAATATAATATAATATAATATAATATAATATAATATAATATAATATAATATAATATAATATAATATAATATAATATAATATAATATAATATAATATAATATAATATAATATAATATAATATAATATAATATAATATAATATAATATAATATAATATAATATAATATAATATAATATAATATAATATAATATAATATAATATAATATAATATAATATAATATAATATAATATAATATAATATAATATAATATAATATAATATAATATAATATAATATAATATAATATAATATAATATAATATAATATAATATAATATAATATAATATAATATAATATAATATAATATAATATAATATAATATAATATAATATAATATAATATAATATAATATAATATAATATAATATAATATAATATAATATAATATAATATAATATAATATAATATAATATAATATAATATAATATAATATAATATAATATAATATAATATAATATAATATAATATAATATAATATAATATAATATAATATAATATAATATAATATAATATAATATAATATAATATAATATAATATAATATAATATAATATAATATAATATAATATAATATAATATAATATAATATAATATAATATAATATAATATAATATAATATAATATAATATAATATAATATAATATAATATAATATAATATAATATAATATAATATAATATAATATAATATAATATAATATAATATAATATAATATAATATAATATAATATAATATAATATAATATAATATAATATAATATAATATAATATAATATAATATAATATAATATAATATAATATAATATAATATAATATAATATAATATAATATAATATAATATAATATAATATAATATAATATAATATAATATAATATAATATAATATAATATAATATAATATAATATAATATAATATAATATAATATAATATAATATAATATAATATAATATAATATAATATAATATAATATAATATAATATAATATAATATAATATAATATAATATAATATAATATAATATAATATAATATAATATAATATAATATAATATAATATAATATAATATAATATAATATAATATAATATAATATAATATAATATAATATAATATAATATAATATAATATAATATAATATAATATAATATAATATAATATAATATAATATAATATAATATAATATAATATAATATAATATAATATAATATAATATAATATAATATAATATAATATAATATAATATAATATAATATAATATAATATAATATAATATAATATAATATAATATAATATAATATAATATAATATAATATAATATAATATAATATAATATAATATAATATAATATAATATAATATAATATAATATAATATAATATAATATAATATAATATAATATAATATAATATAATATAATATAATATAATATAATATAATATAATATAATATAATATAATATAATATAATATAATATAATATAATATAATATAATATAATATAATATAATATAATATAATATAATATAATATAATATAATATAATATAATATAATATAATATAATATAATATAATATAATATAATATAATATAATATAATATAATATAATATAATATAATATAATATAATATAATATAATATAATATAATATAATATAATATAATATAATATAATATAATATAATATAATATAATATAATATAATATAATATAATATAATATAATATAATATAATATAATATAATATAATATAATATAATATAATATAATATAATATAATATAATATAATATAATATAATATAATATAATATAATATAATATAATATAATATAATATAATATAATATAATATAATATAATATAATATAATATAATATAATATAATATAATATAATATAATATAATATAATATAATATAATATAATATAATATAATATAATATAATATAATATAATATAATATAATATAATATAATATAATATAATATAATATAATATAATATAATATAATATAATATAATATAATATAATATAATATAATATAATATAATATAATATAATATAATATAATATAATATAATATAATATAATATAATATAATATAATATAATATAATATAATATAATATAATATAATATAATATAATATAATATAATATAATATAATATAATATAATATAATATAATATAATATAATATAATATAATATAATATAATATAATATAATATAATATAATATAATATAATATAATATAATATAATATAATATAATATAATATAATATAATATAATATAATATAATATAATATAATATAATATAATATAATATAATATAATATAATATAATATAATATAATATAATATAATATAATATAATATAATATAATATAATATAATATAATATAATATAATATAATATAATATAATATAATATAATATAATATAATATAATATAATATAATATAATATAATATAATATAATATAATATAATATAATATAATATAATATAATATAATATAATATAATATAATATAATATAATATAATATAATATAATATAATATAATATAATATAATATAATATAATATAATATAATATAATATAATATAATATAATATAATATAATATAATATAATATAATATAATATAATATAATATAATATAATATAATATAATATAATATAATATAATATAATATAATATAATATAATATAATATAATATAATATAATATAATATAATATAATATAATATAATATAATATAATATAATATAATATAATATAATATAATATAATATAATATAATATAATATAATATAATATAATATAATATAATATAATATAATATAATATAATATAATATAATATAATATAATATAATATAATATAATATAATATAATATAATATAATATAATATAATATAATATAATATAATATAATATAATATAATATAATATAATATAATATAATATAATATTAATATAAAAGTTAAAATAATATATATATATATAATATATAATATAATATAATATGATATAATATATATATATAATATATAATATAATATAATATAATATAATACAATATAATATAATATAATTTAATATAATATAATACAATATAATATAATATAATATAATATAATATAATATAATATAATATAATATAATATAATATAATATAATATAATATAATATAATATAATATAATATAATATAATATAATATAATATAATATAATATAATATATAATATGGTATAATATAATAAGTTTTTTTTCCTTTTGGATACTTCTGAATTTTGTCCTACTGCCCTATCATCAGCAATGCACCCCCCTGACTGTTTACGTAGGCACCTATATAACTTACATTATCCTTGTAATACTTTCATCAACAAAACAAATCTGATGATGTACGCTGGTAAAAATATAAATAAACATGTTATCTCCATTCAGCCACAAGAACAGAAAAGGTAACAACTTCCCGTCACCATGGCAATACTTCAGTTACATAATATACAATGATATGCAATGAAACAAAGAGTGAAATAGACGTACCTCACGAACACCCTCTTTGATCATCCTCGTTGCAATGGGAGCTTGGCCTTGTCCAAGTGAAAGAGCATGGAACCGGTTATTCATTCCTGATGTTTCAGCCAATTGCAACAGAGCACTTGTAGGGTCCTGAATCAAGAAAAGTGGAAGGATTTTCCAAGGAAATCTACTGTTATAAGAACATACGGTTAATCAAATAGATACAAAAACATTGACTCTGAAAGCCCTCAAATCTGACATACAAAGGTGCATGATATATTAGAGAGTTTCTCATGAATCTATGCTATATATAACTAAGAACACGTAATGCATTTCAGCTCGTTAAAAATGCGTTAAAATAAAATATATTATGGAAAGAAATACTGCACGAATTAAACTAGTGCGTTTGAAATGTGTTTATCCTGTAGAAGAATTGAATACCAAACAAAAATGTCAAAAGGCAGGGTGAACTGGAAATAAGTACAAAGAAGGGGTAGTATCACAACCACACAAATACATACATACATACACACACATATACATAAAAATATATCACATTATATACTATAAACTTTATCATAATGATAGCAAGATATATATTATATCAAAATTTGATATAAATAAATCATTATTTATATCATTAGTTAAATATCGCATTGAGTAATTTATTAATATACTAAATTTATATATGGATATCCTCGTCTTTACTTAATTAAAGCTACTTTTTATTGATACAATATCGTCTAATCTGTTTTTTATTAAACTGGCGTCGTGACGCTGACGGTTGTAAGCGAAAGTTTATTTGTCCTGTATAAACTTGATTTTAACTCATCTTTTAAATTTTGTACAATTAACCCCTATTTCCATGTTATGGAAACACCTTTCCGGATTTGGAAGATTACATCTCTAAAATTCTGTTTTGTAGTCAACAATACTGTTCAGTGTTAATGAAAAATTGTTGTTAATTCTCCTTTCACCTTAGGTTTGTTTCCTTCATTCCAGATTTTATAATTTTGAAAAGTCTGGTGTATAGTCCAATGTTATGTTACAGAATAATTTCATATTAGACAAAAACAACCAGTTTGGGCATATGCAATCATATTTTGTTTTTGTTTACGTAATTTGCCTCCACTACGTCCTCAGAAGATGTATAAATATATATATATATAGATATGTATAAATATATATATATATATATAGATATGTATATATATATAGATATGTATATATATATGGATATGTATATATATGTAGATGTAGATATCTAGATACGTATGTATTTATATAGGTGCGCATTTATATAAGTATGGATGGATGAATGAATCTATGGATGGATCGATGGATGTACGTACGGTCAAATTATCGAAAATAAATATTGTTTTATTTACGACTAAATTAATTACCTTTAAATGCTAAAATTTCTGTTATCAACATACTCAGTTCAATGCGAAAGTAAAAATAAAGAGAAATTGATACAAGAAACCAAAGCAAAAAAGGACCAAAGGATGAAATTATAAAAGGCCAAGAGGAGAATCTAAAAAAAAGGCTTCTAACAGTATAAACACGTATTGAGGGTGAAAAATAAAACAAAGAGGTAAAAAAAAAAAGGAAAAATTAAACACAAAGAAAATAAGGGTAATAAGGGCATACAATAAGGGCATACAAATAGGGCAAAATAATATAAAAGGCAAATGACAGGAAATGAAAGAGAAGAAAATAAGGTGAGTAAAAAACGACAAGGGTTCGCTATCAGTTAGCTTGGGTCATTTTCATAAAAATTGCGAAGATCTTGTTCCGTAATATTTGGGAAAAAAGCATGATTTGTTACAAATTAATGCCAATTAGAAAACGTACCACTCCTGGAGAGAGAACAAATATCAGTGGTGTACGAATGGTAGAATCTTCTAACACTGACTTCATATCAAGGACTGGTGGCTCAACGAATCTACAGCAAAAATACGAGAAAAAGAAATAGTCATAAAAAGTTGTTGATCAAGGTTATGCTAATTTTAATAATTACTTAAAAACAACACAGAAAAGCAGAGAAACGAAAGAGTAACGCAGTACCAATGCAGTAAAAGAATTATTTGTCATGTGAAGAGCACTGTGTTATAATGGCATGAAAAGTGGTATGTTTAATATACGTTTCTATCAAGAATGGCTTTACTAAAAGTAGGCTATTAACTTTATAATAATTTTAGACAAGGATTGAGTATGAGAGGGGTAGGAGGGTTAAGGTTATAGGTAATTAAGTACGTAACAATTGCTTTCAAAGAAAATTTCGTTGACAATTTCCCTTGCTAAGTGGCTTTAGACTTTGCAAAGTGAGGTACTACAATATATGAATATAAATGATTGTAAAATAAATCAATCTGTATTATATGGAAATAGTGAAAGAAAAGAAAGAAACGAAAATGTCTAAGTAAACGATACTTACTTTGAACCTAAATTATTGACAATAAATGAGGTCGCACAAAAAGACACCCGGTCTGCTCTAAGTGATCGTACAATTAACATCCGCTGCAGCTCGTTACACGCATTCTCCCATTCACCTGTTGAATATAAAAAAAGTGTTTCACTCATAAAAAAGCCCTAACAAAGCTGTGATACTCAATGCAACTGTGCTAAAAGAAGTATACCAAAAGTATAAAAAAATATATATAAAGAATAGATATAGAATAGATAAAGAAATGGATAAAGAAAAGAAGCATCACAAAACACTAACAACACTTTAGGAATGTACAATCATTCGCAAATTAGTTAATTACCTGGCAAAGTAGCTGCCTCAGGTTCTGCACTTGTAAACCAGATGTTCCAATCACGAGGGTACTGCTCAAAGGAAGCGATAATACCATGGAAATTGGGCAGTCTAAAACAAATAAATATACATTAAGGTATAATGCAATTACTTCTCAACCCAGGTTTTCAATAACAAGACTCAAATTAAAAATTTTAATTCAATGCATCATTTCGTTCTTTCCAGTTCTTTCTATCTTGCCATTATTAATTAATTTGACGTGCTGAAGTTAAAATGGTCACATTCCTCAGTCACTAGTTCTTACGTATATTTATAGAATTAATATGATACCTGTCCATAACATGTGTATTTATTTTACTTGAGGTGGAGATATGCAACGTGATGGTAACAGAAAAAGTTACACCCATAAGATTCAAGTTTTGTTTGCTCATTGCACTCTCTGGTTATTCAAGAGTTACCATGTCAAGCTTAGCTTAGATATCAGATAGAATCTTATAAGAGATGACTTTCTAATTTGGTCTCTAAATGCTACGCAATAAAAAGCTCAGCAATAAGATTAAATCCCAGCCGTGCTTAAGGGTTATAGCGGGGCCATTTTGGACTACCGTTAATCTGCTTTTCTTCTGAAAATGCTTAAAAAATGGTATCGAAGGGAAGAAACTTACTTATCAAGCTCCGTTATGTTATCCCAAGAAGCATCAGACAACCATCCTGTGCAAGGATTATCCATTTGCTCTTCACGGTCTAAGACCTGTAAATTTAAACGGGAGAGAGTTTGAAGTAAATGAGTTGTAACATTTCGAAATAATGCAACTCTAGAATTTCAAAGTTATGCTTCTATTAGGTATATTTTAACAAAGCTCTCTTTGCAGGTCAACTACTCGGGAAGTTTTTTATTACGAAAAATAATAATAATATTAATGATAATAATAATAATAATAATAATAATATTAATAATAATAATAATAATATTATTATTATTATTATTTTATTATTATTATATTTTACAATTTACTATGATGTGCTGAGTTATCTACGCCCTCCAGTTGTAATGACGAATATTTACACCCTGATGCATTTATAAACCATGAAAACATTCAAGATGTACCTGAATTCAAATCTGGATATGGAAAAATCAGGAGCTTCATTTCCGCAAGACAACAAACAAAGACAAAGTACTGATGGAAAGCTTTAAGTACAAATTATTCCACAGAAATGGTGAACATATCAAGGGGTGCAGTAGTAAATGCCCCGTTCCAAATCAGAAGAATAGAAGCATATTATAAATAAAACAAAAAGACTGTTAAAACAGTAACTTACCACGCCTCCACGAAGAAAAAAATTGTATTCATCATTGTTCAGCTTCCCTGCTGCCTCAAGAATTTTGGCACACATTTGAAAAGAGAACAAAAGCTTGTGTCTTTCAAACAATCCACGGCAAGTATACCTAGTAAAACAGAATAGTACAGATACAAGCGTTAAATTGACTTTCAGGACAATTTCTTTCTGTTTTCTCAATGAATAGATGAAGAGTTTATAACGAGTGACACATTTCAATCACTTTGAGCTAAAAAGCAAGATACACTTCGAAAAAAAAGGAACAATTTGATGAGCAATAACATTTACTGCGAAGTAATATAATCCAAACAGTCTTCGTAGTATATAATCAAGATAAACCTAGCAGAGGCTGTAGAGCTGTAGAAAGTAAGAGATAGAAATATTGGAAAAAAGAGGCTTCAGCCTTCCAAAATAAGTAGCAAATAAGTTGAAGCAATAGCCTGCTTCAACTATGTCTAAGTAACTGACATAAAGCTATGTGTAAAATATGGCTACAAATCCCTTAATGGAAATGGGGAGGTCATAAACATTGCTATCCATTGTGATACGTAGTGGGGGTACTGGGGATCTGCGAGTGGGCCATTAGGATAACTAACCTCCTGCTAATATTATATAAGCACTAAGGTAAAAAAATATTAGTAAGATCATCATCTCTTGCTAATTAACAATACGTCTATTCGAAAAAAACTATTTATCAAAACGATTTAATTAAGGGCATAGTAAGATAATTACCTGTTCAATTTGTGAAAACTATTCTAAGCTGAATAATAAAATATTTTAAACCAATTTCGGTAGTCTAGCATTAGGGGTGCAGCCTATGTGCAAGTATGCATTTTTGTACTGGCAATACAAAATTTTGTTAAGCACTATCTTTTTCTGGAAATGTCATGTCATTTCTTTGTCGTTTTCAGTGGGTTTGATGTGACATTTATCCCAATCGCTCATCGCTTGATATCTTCAGTAATTCCCTTTGGTGTTTTATGCGTACTTCTTTTAAGTCTCCTTTGGATCCTAAAAGAGTACTCCTTGTATCGAAAGGAAATAATGAAGGGGTTGGTATGTTAAAAAACGTCAAATCATGTAACGATTACACATAACGTACCCCACGTTTTTCGGATAATTCGAAAAATTGCCAAATCAACCGGGAAATCGGACATGAATTAAGTCCACAAGTTTAGAGTATCAATATGCATAACAGTATCTTTCATCGTACCAAGACGTATCCAAGTTACAGTGTCGTATAGTGAACCATGATAAAAATGAGTTCATCTCAACTTTATATGTTTAAACAGGTGGAAACTACTGAGAACCAGGGAGCTCCCATCCTCCCACCAGAACAATATAGACATTGTAGAGGCATATCTATGACCCATGGTCAGCATCATGTTCTTGTAAGCATGTGAGATTGACAATTTATCTTTCTAGCAGAACTGGAGCTATTTTTTGCCTGCCTTTCTGTGACATATTCCACCTTGTAAGATCCATTTTTTCATGTGTTGGTCAAATGACTCACATATACATATCTCCACTTTTTTTAATCCTCTGCATTGTTATAATTGAGCCGTGCAAAATGAAAGCGCACATAATGAGCAAACACATCATATAAGAGAAATCTCTAATTTACCTGTACACAGCATAGGTGTGGTAATCATTTAGATTCTGAATCCGTTCGTCTAGTTTTTGGCTTCGTTTGCTTTTGTCAATTGATATGTTAAATAGTTCAATGTAAGAGTCCAAAGAGAATTGATACATCGGATCTATTCGCCCAAGGTCATTCAAAACAAAGAAAAGAATTGATGCTCTTTGTGCACAAGAGCGGTATCCCTAAAAGACAACATCAAAATGTTAAAGAAGAATAAAAATGAAAAAGAAATGGCTAAATATATCATTGACAAAACAATGAGCATAGGTTGATTAATGGATTTAGTTCATGCGCCACTTCAGTTATGAAATTAAGGGCGACACTGTTTGGGAAGGTTTCCGGGAAGCTTGGGGTAAAAATGGAAAAAAAAAAGGAAAACAAACCCCGAATCTGGAATTCACAACTGGCCTCGTAAAGTAAACTAATTAAAGTGAATTCACCCAAAATGGTCGGGAAAAAAACGGTCATAAATGCACTCAAGGTTCAGGTGCATCATCCAATTTAGTAGTATACTCACATGAACGTCAATTCAAGCCACCCAGTTAAGCGAAAATCGCTTGTACTTATTTTCTCCGACCAGTTTTTGTGATCAAAATGATATACAAATACTGCAAGCCACTTCAATGGTACTGAGACACCTTTAAAAAATATGGTAAGGTCCAGACCGATCTATTTAGGTGTAGCTATACCTTCCAAAAGATAACATCGAAACAAAATTTGTGTATTATGTTTTTAGTTGTAAAATCGATTGCTACCCAGTGCCACTTCCTCTTTAAGTCGAAAATAAAAGAAAAATTAAAAATGCATGCAAACAGGCAAGACTTACAAACTGATATCGTAAACAAAAAATGTTGTTATGGTTCTGCCTATCTGTGAAAACACGGTTAAAAAAAAATTCAAAATGTCACATTTATTACCAATAAATAATTTATTGTCAGCTGATGACACCATTTTAAATCTCACAAAACAAAATGATGAGCAAAAGGCTGCATATCTTGTTTTTGTTGTTTTGAAATATTGTAATATTAAACAAACATTTGCTGGGTGCCATCCGAGTTCTACTTTCTGTCAGAGATCAATCCTCACAAACTTGATACTAACTGTTCAAATAAGTTCAAATCCTTTGATATTGATTCAAAACTGTATTCAAAAGCAATCACTCGTTTCACTGTGCTGCAGTCGAACCATCTTTAAATCAAAGGTTTTCCAATTATGCGTCGACTTCGAATAAACACTTAAATAAAGTAACATACAGAAGGTCAATCATGGCATCAATTACACTCCCAATCAAATAAATAAACAAATATAAGTGGCAAAATAAATCATGCAAACAAAATCAAATAAATAATTTTATAAAGAAATACTGGAGTATAAAATGCACCATTTTAGCAATACCAATACTATTAATACTACCAACGATATAATACCTACGGTTGGATGTACAAACAGCAACATTTCAAAATATACCATAATGCCAGTTCTACTTCCGATGCTGGGAAACTACTCAGGTATCAATATGATTAACTTTTAAAGAAACCACGGAACAATTAACATTACAAACGACAAAATAAGTCACGCATATAATGGTATGACACTCACCTCTCGAGCAATATCAATCTTTGCCTCTGTCTGTTCGCTGACTTGAAGCTGTTCTGACACCTCAGATGATGTAATCTTTGACGAATGAAGTGTATTTACAAGTTGTTCATCATCCAAAATCGAGCCCTGGGTGGTACTTAACAACCTAAAAGAAAGAATTTGTATGATTGACTACCCCTGTTGCTTCTACGTAAGCGGTACTAATACAATAGTTCTTCTGTAGACTATCGTGAATTAAAATGCTTTAAGTAAAGCTTGTTTTCTCTTTACATATTTGAGTGCTATTCTATAGGATCGTTGTAAGCACACCAATTAAATATTTTAACTAAGATTCTTTAGTCACCGTCTTAAGATTTCTTACTCTTCTGAAGGTAAAAACCACCACAGTTTATAACAAAACCTACGATTACACGTCGTATTTCACCGAGTGGGAGCAAATAAGTAATTATAGGAATTAGAAGGAGAAGCAGCACACATATATACGAAAGACAACGGTGGCCCATGAAGGAAAAAATAATCTCCACTGCTGCCCTGGAATAGTTTTTCACCTTCTAAACATTATTGTTATTACCAACAGACCATGGTACAAAATATGAAATACAACAATACTATCAATGATGGTCAATCTGTGGTCATATTCTTTGAATGTCTCATGATGCTCAGTTTCTTTCTGAACATATTTAGTGTCATCTGTTTAAAAAAGTATGTATGTTATACAGAACCTCAACCAGCTAACATGCTTGACGTACAGACTACTAACTTTAGCAGGCTAATTTAAACCCTATAAGAAGCCTGGAAAATCTTAGTGGGGTCAGAAATTGCTGGAGCCGAGATAGGATACAGCTGTAAGGAAAGATTCAACGCTGAATTTTCAGACGGAAAGTCTTGGAACCTTACAAAAGGTGGTGTTAACAGGACAGAGGGGGCTCGATGGATAACTTTATTCTGTTCCAGTGAAGGCTATTACGAGGAGCCAAACAACAGCCAACCAGGGCAAAACGCACGTGGGAGTCTTAATAATTCAGATCTAATTTTATAAGTGGTAAAAA
>RDPX01000354.1:243896-273959 GCA_003991215.1 Morbakka virulenta | reverse complement strand
GAGTAGAGTAGAGTAGAGTAGAGTAGAGTAGAGTAGAATAGAGTAGAGTAGAGTAGAGTAGAGTAGAGTAGAGTAGAATAGAGTCGAGTCGAGTCGAGTCGAGTCGAGTGAAGGAGAATGAAATAGAGTGAAGTAAAATAAGTAGATTAAAAGAAAGAAAACAAAAGGAAAGAAAAAGTAAAAATAAAATTAAAGAGATCAATTATTATGAATGAATAGAGCTTACTAAGTTCTTTAAGGATTTTTATTACAGTTGAAAAAACGAGAGGGGCTTGCTCAAGGCTTAAAGTTTTGCATTAGCCCCACTAAAAAACTTTGAATAAAATCAAATTACCATAACGCTGGCTTCCCATCGCTCTCTTTCGCCACCTAAACCGGAGACTAATTTCCCAGCTCTCTCTAGTTTGGTTTCAAGCATCTTTGCTTTCCTGCCAAGTTCCTCCTTTTGTGATACTTTTTCATCATAGCTCTTTCGAAGAACCTCTATCTTATCTGTTACCTATAGGAAGCACAAAAAAGATATATAAATATATAGGTGGATACTATAATGTAGAAAGTTTGTGTGCAAGCAAGTAATTCATTGAAATAGCAGATAACTGGAAATAAATTTTACGGGATTCAAATGGGGGAACTCCTCCCCCACCCCTATTCAAGGGATGTAATGTTATTATTGTAGTATATCATGATATTTAAAGATCTTACTCATACCAATAGAAACCAATGCCCCTGTTTTCTTATGCGTTATAGATTTTATTGAGAATGACATTCTTTCAGAATATTACTCACAAATAACTACTGGTTTATATTTTTAACTGAAAGACTAATAAAATGTTCCTGTACAAGAGGCAACAGATGGAAAGAAACTTACAATTGACATCAGCAATAATTACCATGTCACGCAATCTCTTATTAGATAATACGATGATACCTTGACCTAGAACTGATTTCTTCTTAAACTTAAATAATCTAAAGAGTTGGTGCATTCCAATACACGAGTACTCGTACTATCTATGATTGGTGATCCAAATCAACTCACATTCAATGGGTATAGTTTGAGAATACTTACAAGTCTTGAGAATGTATCAGAAAAAAGTTCTAAGAATCAAATTGATTTAAAAAAAACCCTGAATATAATGAAAATGTGGAAGAAATTAAATAAAGTGGAAGAAGCTACGGGGAAACAGAGCAATTTTCAATAGCTGTATCTGCTTATCTTTACATAGATGGAGCTGTTGGAGGATTCTTATACAAAAAAAAAGCATTTTATACCAAGTTATTATTATTATTTATTGATATTTAAACAGGTTATTCTACATCAGTATAAAATATTTAATATATAAATATATAGCTATAGTTATCAACGAGAGACCTGTAAAAAAGTGAAGCCACGTAAGGAATATCATAGTTTAACTCAGGATTTAAGTTTAATTAAATTTGCAAAGTAGTCGTTTAGGTAAACTAATGTTAACAAAACAACATTAGTTTCCCGAAATTTACCTAAGCTTTGATTAAAATATTTCGAATAAGTTAGTTATTGATTTTCATTGCTTCGAAGCCACCTTTACGACAAACCAGTAGATGAATTAAATAGGTTACACATAGACGCACACACACACACACACACACACACACACACACGGAGTCTATGAAAAAGGGAACTTACCTCCTTTAGTTTAGCCTTTGCCTCTGCTAAAGAATTCTGTTTTTCCTTCAGCGTGGATTGGGCATGGTAAAGCCTTTGCTTCTTTGGCTCAACAACTCGAAAAATACGCCCATAGACATCCATTGCACGCACCCACATACATAGAGATTTAGCAGCCAAGGAGACACGTCCGACGATCTCAGGCTGGAAATCTGCTTGAGAACAATACTGACCGATCTTTTTAAGAACACGATCACTCATGTTATCTTTGTCAAAGTTGACCAGTTGTTTGATAAAATTTGGTTCCCCTGTAGAATAAGATGAAAGAAAATGCAACAAGGTAGACAAGAGTACACTCCCTTGGGGATCAACAATAGAATTTACTACTACCATCACAACTGTATCTTAATGAGGTACCCTTTTACAGCAGAAAATCACACTGCTGTCGTACAAATTGCAATTACAAGCAAGAATAGTGTAAAAACGTCAAGGATTCAGAATATTTAAAAATGTGGGTGTTTGATTTGTTACAGAGCACAAAATAGAGCATATAGTGGAAAAACAATTACTTTATTAACTAAACTTAACAAATCCACTTAGTAGTAAGGTATGAAGACAAAAAGATCTTTGGGGGGAGAGCTTTCCTTTCCCACCTTTTCCAAGAATGATATTCTGCGGCTGTGGGCAAATAGGGAAAAGGTACGTGAAGACCAGATGTCACGTACAACCCATTCAGGTGTTTTTTGAGGAATCTGGCATCAAGCTTCTTCTTACTTGACAGCAGAATAGAAAAATATGGCAACCTTCTGTTCCTAGGCGTACTTGGAAGGCATAAAATGCCGTTTCTTGAACAATGGGCAGGAATGGGCTCGGACTTAACTGGGCTTTTTTATTATTTCATGACTCCAAGAGTCATAAAAAATACTTTTGTTGAGTAGGAATGTGTTAGTAATGAAAGACACCAGCAAAGGCAATATACCATGTAATTATCGTAGGATAACATGCCTTCCTTTGATAGGAATGGTAATTTCTCACTTCAGAAGGAAGTAAAAGATGAAGAGACGAATTTGATTGAACATAAATCATAAAGGTAAGAAGGAAAAAAAGATTACCATCACTGAGAAGCGTTGAAAAAGGAAAGCTGTATGCAGCAGTGAAAAAGGTGGCCAATGTAATGGGTAAAATTAAGGTGAACAACATTATTGAGACAAATGATCTGATATATTGTGGAGATGTTATGGTGATAGAAATGCTTGGAATGAAAAGCAAAAATATAGAGAAAAGAAAAGAGCCGTGGTGGAAACGTAGGCTTGTAGGTGAAATTAAAAATTTGAACAGAGATCAAGGTGGAGTGAATGCCTCAGTTGACAAGAAGGCAGCTAAGAAGAAAGATTCAGATGCATTGCAAAGAAAGTACAGATTCAAGCAGAAAGCACTGTAAGTTGTGAAGGAGGAGCTGAGACAATGGATTAAAGCCAAAAACGAAAAGATTACAAGATATAACCAAAGACCTAAGCAATACCAACAGAATAGACAATTCAAGGACAATGAAGGTAGATTCTATAAACAACTGAACGGTGAAGGAGAGCAGGGTAAATGTGAAGTGCCACATATGGATGAAGCAAGGCAGTTTTGGTCTGACACGTGGAGTACAGAAGTCGAACACAATAAGGACGCAAAGTGGTTAGAAGAATTGAAAGCGAGGTTGAATGCTGGACTAAGACAAGTAGAAGTGAATATCACGGAATAGAAAATTAAAAAGATTCTTAAAAGGTACCAAGGGAAAGATCTAAACCGATATGGACAGAATACGAAACTGCATCGTGGTTGGAAAACAAGTTTAAATACCCCATGTACAGTTGGGTAACGAAAAGCGATGAGCTATCTTTTAGGGGGACCTAATGAGACGTGTGAACTTTTCCAAATGTAATTTAGGGGTGGGGTTTTCGCAGTATGACCTTTTTTTCTTAAAATATATATGTAGGTATATATTTAGAAGAATAGGAAAAAAATAAAAGTAGCAGATTACCTAGTTGCCTCTTTGCTTCGGCCCACGTTGGTTCACCTCCTCTGAGTATCATGACAGCTTCCATAACCTTTTCAACCAAAGGTGGGGGGCGGCCGTATGACTTTATTTCAGTCATGTCTCTTTTGTTCAATGATTCCAGGGCCTTGACAGCCTCTTCAAGCGCTGGCAATGCCTCAGCAAGATCTTGTTCAGCATTGTCTGCAATGGCCTGGCACTTTGCCTCCTCTTCTTGTATTTTTTCACTCCTTGTTGCAACACTCTATGAAAAAACAAGATCTATTTATAACAAGGTTTATTTTAGAGCTGCGTTTCGTTATCTTTATGGTCATAGGATGACATTGTATGAAAAATCTTTATTAATATTACGACGATAATAATAACCTAGGATTTTAGTGTTACGAATATACTGATGCTCGAAAGAGCTTAAGTATTTATATAAATATTACACAAATATTGAAATTAAAAATATGTCGATAAAGAGGTCAAATATATCATAGCTTAAGTTCCTCACATCTTAGACTGATCTCTTCGCGGCAAACATGACAGTAGTCTGAAAATATCGTCATTAATATACACAGCAATTACATCCGACATAGCAAAGACCATGATTCGTGAAAAGCAAGCTACTACCTGAGATGATACTGTAAATATAGAAGTAAACAATAATAAAAAATGATGATCAATGGGAGTGTTGAGGGCCTTGCAAGTGCTCCAGATTAACACAAGGGTAGTTCAGGTCAATTTAACTTCTGATTCGTTTGTAATCAAGTACGAATTACCAGCCAGCATGACATAAACTGATACTACCTTTTGTTGCTCATCAGCATCCCTCTTCTGTTGCACAATGACAACCAAAAATTCATCACATTGCTTTTGGAACTGAGATACTTTGACTTTTGCATCTTCTAATTCTATAGACATTACTTCAACCTAAATACAAAAACAAAACAAGATAAATGGTTATTTTTATGAACAAATGGGTTGGGCAATTCTCATATTGATAAATTTGATTACGTATCATTGTATTTTGCTATATTATACTGTATTGTACTCTTTTCACTTCTAGTAAATAAGTTGGCTTATACAGATACAAAAGTACTACCCAGCCTGTCTAGCAATGTGGTATTTCAGATGCTTCCAGGTTTGTCTTCCAGCGTCTATCCAGCCAGGGTAACTCATTTAAAGCGCTGTGACATTCTCTAATGTTAAACTAGGCTGACATACTGAGTTGTTGACACCGAAAATGGACTGTATAGCCAATCTTTAAGTTCTTGACACCTCTATGGTTAACATAAGAATACTATCTGGCCCAAAATTGTAAAACAGTCATACGTGTCTTGATGCTCATTCTGGTTAGTCACTTTTTGGTCTACAGTTGTTATATTGAATGGTGCTAAAGTTTAAGGATTCTATCTAATATTGTGTAATTTGAGTAAACCATTTTGAAATTGCACACACCTAGCCTCCGCCCAAAACTCTGTTGGTGTCAAGATAACAAACTTCACGACTTACGCTATGAGAGTTGAGTTCTTCAACTAAAATAGAAGACGGTAAGCTACAAGTATACAGTCAGGGCTACATGATACTAGCGCCAGAGTTTCTTATCAAAAAGTCAATATGGTAATAATATAATAATAAAAACAACAACAAAATAAAAACATGATAATAAAAGGTTAACATGATACTAACAAGATACTCCAGAAATAACGTGCCTTAAAAAGGTAGCATACCCATAGGGGCAGCAACAGAAAATAAAAGAAAAACCTGTAAGAAGTGATATTTTGAGGATGTAGATGAAGTTCTTATCCAATTCTGTTACCTTTTTCCTTGTATCATCAATTTTTTCAAGTCCATTTCTTAGCTTTCCTGCAGCATCACCAAGCTCCTTGCTTTTCTCATACAAAAGACTGTTATTTGATGAGCAAATAAAAAAAAATTTAAATCAGCAATATAACACAAGACAGCAAACATCAAGCAGTGGATTTTTAGTGTTTATGCATAATCAATTATGTGCAAATAACACGGAAAGAGTTATAAAGGAAGACAACATCCATGTACTGTTAATTTCAAAATCCACAGCAGACTAAAAAAATGTCAGTGAAACTTCAACTTTAGTTTTGATAACGATTTAAAGTTACGACTATCATGCTTCAGGGTGTACCCCTTTCCGGCAAGACGTAAAATGACATCTAGAATATATATATATANTTCTCATACAAAAGACTGTTATTTGATGAGCAAATAAAAAAAAATTTAAATCAGCAATATAACACAAGACAGCAAACATCAAGCAGTGGATTTTTAGTGTTTATGCATAATCAATTATGTGCAAATAACACGGAAAGAGTTATAAAGGAAGACAACATCCATGTACTGTTAATTTCAAAATCCACAGCAGACTAAAAAAATGTCAGTGAAACTTCAACTTTAGTTTTGATAACGATTTAAAGTTACGACTATCATGCTTCAGGGTGTACCCCTTTCCGGCAAGACGTAAAATGACATCTAGAATATATATATATATATATATATATATATGAGTGATTTTTCTCGGCAATAATGCTAAGACTATTTGCACGAGGTCATGTTGTTGTCATGTTATCTAGTTTAAGTCACATACTTTGGTTAAGGTTATGTGCCATGATATACATGGTTATTATATACAGACATGATATACAGTGTGGTGTTCTTTTACCATTCTGTATCTACTGTTCATTTAATGTTTACATAAGCATGTTTCATTTCAAATTAACATAAAACCAATAATTCCCACTTAAAAAGGCTTGGTCAATACACTCATCAGTCTAAATAAAAAACCCAAAAAAACAAAGCAAATTTATCGGCACTTTGTTGGATAACAACCTCGACTTTCAATATTCTAAAAGTATCTATGTAACCATCATTTTGGATGGAATCAGTATTAAGTATCTTCTTACCTTATTCCAGACACAACTTCAGTGGTAAATAGTCAATCAAAATATATAAAGATTCCTGGCTTTTAATTTTGATAGGATACCCTTTCTTTTATCTGTAGACTTACACATAAACTAGCTATATTCATCTGTGTGTCTTGTAAGCATCCTCAACTAACTGGAGATAGATGTATAAAAGCAACTGTATTTCGTGTTTTTTCATTTGAAGAGGTCTATCCAGGAGGGATGAACATACAAAACCTCGGTTAAAAATATTAATGTTCATACTTTAATATGTTTTTAATATGTTCCGACTTACCTCTTATAACCAGCCACCAGTTCTAAATAGTTAGTTGGTGTAACATAATTGTAGCGTTTCAGTTCAAACTGCATCTTTTTCGATACAGTGGCAACCGACTGATGAACTGTTACAAATATTTTGGCAACATTCGACTTCACCTGCAAACAAGACAAAAAAAATCAAATTAACTGCATGACCATGCTATTGCTGGATAAAGTATACAATGACAACAATGCTATTATTCCATTGGAATTTGATAATAAGAATCATCTTATTGTTATGTTGGTGACTTTTTAAAATCACCAACATAGTCAGTCTTGTTCAGTCATGGTCATGGTCCTGTACGGGCACCTTCATGAGACAATGTCATGATCCACTGGTCTTTAACCAGTTCATAGAAATCTAAATGCACCATTCGGTGGATTTACGATTTTGGAGATTAAGATAATATACTTGCTTTCATTCCAAAGTGGGCCTGTGTTTGCCTTAGCGGCCAGAAGTCTTTACAAAGCAAAAGATGTATTGCCTAAGAGATGTCAGGCTGGGTGATGGTTCTACGATGTACTTAATAAATGACTTTTTAGCACTGTTAAGTAAATAAACCACTTTTTAGTGACAAGGTGATTGGTCCTTATCTATAAACTCATATCATAAAGCACAACAGCTTCAGATAGAATGAAGGAGTTTCTTTCAAAAAGACAAAAAATGGAATTGTAGGTAAGATCATGGGCAGGTTCGAAGGGAGTAACAAAACTAGTGAACTTTACAAAAATGGTACTTTACAATTAATAATAATTAATCATTATAATTAATTTATAATTATTTTACTTCATAACTAATAATGGTAATTCCTTCTCACTATTACATTCCCAACGAAGACAATTGAGACACTATTTAATGTTTTATTCTAGGTACGACAGAGCTTCCCATATTTCCACAAGAAAAAGGTGATGATTGATTCACTATATGGCCACAAAAAAATAACCTGCAGAACAAAACTCATTATTTGGCATAAATATAAATGGGTTAACCTCTCAAAGTACGGGAAACAAAGGGAAAACATGATACGGACAATAATGACGGTTAATTACACACTATGTATAACAATCTTCCTGGAAAATCAAAAGGTTTGCTACCTCAGTCCTTCACCCTACTTTCAAAAAGCAACGTCGGTTGTAAAGATAACAATCAGAGGAAAGTTAAGTGAACTTATATGAGTGCTTACTGCAATCTGAAATTTGAGGTTAGTGCTGTGAAGGGTGTAGTGGTAGAGGAAAATGGAAGCAAGGTATACAGTTGTCGAGCAAGTCGATTATTTCTATTATCTTAGTGATACTTACAACAGTAGCAATCGTTACGGGGTCGCAAGTGGAAATTGACAGTCAGTGACATCATGATGAAAAAAGTCAGTGACCTTTGAAGTGGAAAAAGGCCTGTTGCAATAAATAACACTGAAAACAAATAGTCATGCATATCATTTCTGAACACCAATAATTACTGCATTTCATTATCATAAAAAAGTATAAAACAAATTGAAAAAGAAAGAAATATTGTTGTAATGGATATAAGAATACCTGATCTTCCCCTAAGTCCATATCTTCTAGGTATTTTTCACCAACCTCGAGCAAAGCATCAGCGGGCCATTCACTAAACCAGTCAATTGTTGTACAATTAACCAGAGAAGGATACTGACGCATCCGATTCCTATAAGTAAGGGAAAGAATATTATTTTGATTATGGAAAGAAATTGGAGTTTTTTTCCCTACATTTTGTTGCCTGCCTGATGTGCAGGTTATATTAGCAAACAGGCAACAAAGAAAAACAAAGAAAAGAAAAAGAATACCAAAAGAATCTAAAGCAGTAATACAGGCTTCCTTCCGTGTCTGTGATCTTCACGAGTAAAATGGAACAATTCTCCTGCTAACATACGATGGAACATTTACAGTCAACCCTATTCCAATGGCTTTTCACTAAGTAACTTAAATTTTTGAAAGCCAAAAATACTATCAGTCTTCATAGCATCAGCACATAAATGTAAAAAAGGATATTTCCGTAATCAACTTATAAATTAATTGATTGATTAATTGGATGTATTAAAAATGGGATATTTTGTGATGTTGGTTTTCAATAAGAAAAATCTCAAGTAAAGAAATCTACCTTTCTGCATGTATTTGTGTAAATATTTTGCAAAAGGATGGCAGTTGAACACATTTTAAAATCTTCACATTATTGGACCTAAAATACGGGTATTTCATTATTCTATTTTTTGGGTTTTTTGTGTGGTTTTTTTTGGGAATTGGTTGAAAGATCTCTGAAGATAAATAGCAAAAAAGCTAGCCATTCCAAGCTACCATTGGGATGATTCCAATTAAATAATACCAAAAGGGTAGGTAATACGAGTAATAGTATTAGGAAACAATAGGATAAAAGGTAGCCTTTTGGGTGATCTCCGTGTAATATGGTTATTAGTCAAGTGTGATAAGAAAGTTCATATCCGTCAATGTTGACACTTAACACCATTCCACTAAAGCCTTTCATATGAAACTGATACTGCTATAATCACTGGGTTATCTTTTAGGAAAGATCGGGTTTTCCTTCAAGTAACCGGTTAGTATCGAGGTATAGCCGTTTAAAGTAATAATCACGTATGATTTATATAAGACTCCTCTGTTACCTGAAAGGATCTCCAACTGGACTCATGCACAAAACCACATGTAAGTTGCTCCGAACTCTTTCAATAAAAAATTTAAACATGTTTTCCGGAGTATCAAAGATTCCTTCTTTTTTCGCAATGGGTGATAATGCTGACCTGACCTAAAAAAGAGAAGTATTGGTAACACGTATACAGCAGTTTTAGGTAAACATTAATTTTTTTTTACATTTCAGAAAATTTATTACAGTAATTGTCAAAGAAATTCTTGATATATATTTTCACTGGTCTTAGCACCTATAGGAACACACACAAAAAAGTTATCATATTGAAAAGATATGTTATTTAAGCTTTTCTGGCTAAAAGTAAGCTAAAAAATTTAGAGCAATAAACTGAACATTAATACTATACATGAGTGTAAGCTAAAATGTACCAACCTCTTCAAATTCATCAGGTTTGTACAAATTAGGAACTTCCCCACTGCTCAATATATTATTGATGTCTTCTAAAAAGGATTCTTCAAGAATTTGGGTGTCCGTGAAGAGAAAAACCGTTGGTTTGTATTCAACACCAGCAAGGAAATACAAGTTTCGAAGATCTACAGGACAGCAAGAAAAATCATTTCCAATCCAGTCAAAAACTAATAGGTATTATTATCATGCATATGTAATCAAATGAAAAAAAAAAGAATTATTACAAAACTCTATGATCTCCATTTTTAGTGAAAAAAGAAACAGTTACTCTTCTTATAAAAATACGCTCTGCATCTGTATAACAATCAAGTCTAACAGCTGAAATGTTTTCTCAGAAGATAATATTCCACAAAAGTAATTGTGTGTCAAAAAACTTTTCTATATTTTCAAGAATATACTTGACTTTCAGATTCTTGTTCATCGCTACTATCGTTTAAATAAACTCTATCATTACTATTTTGTTTTCCGTTATAATAATATAATAATGGTAATAAAAAAAATATAATAATAACAAATAGGGGGTTTCTACAAGGAGACAGTTTTTGTCTGACAACGGTACCAATCGCGATGTTGTTAGAGGAGACAGATGGCTATCGAATGGGAGCACCTGAAGAAAGAACCATCAGTGGGACTCATAGCCTGCTCATTGATGACCTAAAGGTATAGCAGGAAACCTAAAAAAAGCTGGAAGTAGTGAATGAAAGAGTTGTGAAGGTTAGTATGGATATACCAACCTGTTATGGACTAAAGAAATGCGCAGAAGTGTTATTTAGAGACGGTAAGATGGTAAAAGGAGAATTGACAGTACTCGAAGAAAGGATGAAAACATTTGATCCAGAGAAAAATGAAGCCTACAGGCTCTTAGGATGTGAAGAAGGTGATAAAATAGATGTAAAAATGGTTATGGAAAGAGTGAAGAAAGAGGTACGAAAGAGGACAAGACGACTGTTCAAACAAAACTTGAATGAAAAGCATCTCATGCATGTCATTAATGCAAAAGTGTTCCCAGTGGCAGGTAATATAATGAATGTTTGTAGACTTAAAAAAGAAGATGTAGAATGTTTGGATCAAATAGTGAAAGATGAGCTAAGGGGTAGCAACAGTCAAGGGAAGCAAACTAGCGATGAAAGACTATACACAGATAGAAAAGGAGGAAGAGGTTTGAGAAGTTTCAAAGACGTGTAGAACTAAACAAGAGTAAGAGTTGCATGTTATTTGGCAACAGAAACAAACGAATGGCTAGAGAAAGTATGGGAGAATGAATATGAGACAGAAAAGAAATAATTGAAAACGGAGGGTGATAATATCTTGCAGATGTACAGTAAGTAGGTGAAATTTGGTAAAGGATTAGTTGAATGAAGATTTAAGTGACTTGAAACTGTATTCGAATACATTCTCATCAGGGTCATCTGCTCTACCAGCTAGAAAGTTTGGCCACATCTTTTTCTTTTTAGTATGTATAGTCAGAATATTCGACTGTCCATATTACAGCAGTATTACAGCAGTTATGCTACCACCTCTGCATCTATTTCCTTTCTGAATCCAATACCAGAAAATGAACACCTTGATAACTGATACGATTACCTATACAATATGTTGTACGACAAAGTTTGGATCTTAGAAGACATAAAGTTATCAATATTAGCTCCAATACCACAGAAAACAAAAGCTAGTAACAGTCCTCGTTTTGACACAACTAATTAAGAGGATCACTAATGAAGCAAGTGAACAGGCCGGCAAGTCTTTCCACGAATAACGAAACTGACAAAACAATAATTAAAGTACTCGCCACTAATTCATAAAAAATATGGCAAAGCTATCTATTCATTAGAAATCAATATTGTTTAAAGTTTATCATTGCTGTAATCAAGCCAGCCAATTTGAGTTTCTAGTTACTAAGTAGTTTGACATTGTACTTTTAATATTATGAAAAACAATAAATTTGGGTTTCTTCTTAGTGTTCCATTTTATCTAGTAGCTTAAGAACAAAAGATCAACTTGATCTCTTTCTTAGTTGGTATCCTTAACCTCTTCCCTGGTTATCTTAGCTTTTTTAGGTAGGTGTGACTTCTGGACTATTTGAATTTCAAGGGCAAAGCCTATCAGTTCCAAGTTTTTACAAAGTCTGTTATTGTTATTCGTTTTCTTATTTTTATTACGTAAATCACAAAGCTACAAATCAAAAGAATCCAACAAAAAATATAAAAATGGTGACTTGTTGTTACCCGTTTTCAAAGACAAAAAAAAATAAAAAAAGAACGTATAGGAGAAATATGTCTGAGATTTACACGGTTGACCTTAATAATGTTAAAAAATAAATTTCTTTTCTTTTTTTACTTCTACTCCTGGCTCTTCTTCTTCTTCTTCTTCTTCTTCTTCTTCTTCTTCTTCTTCTTCTTCTCATTATTATTACTACTATTATCATTCATATTAATTTTCTGCACATGTCTACAAAGGAGGATACTACACAAAAAAGACACAAGTTTAAATCAACACATTATGGCCAGACTCAAACCAAATACTTATTACAAGATAGTCAGCTTCATCGTTCTTAATGGAAAAGCATGTAAAGCGATATCGATGGGAGACTCCTCATTAAAGTAACCACTTACCATCGTGAAACTCTTGCTTGCGATAATGTCTTGTCACTTCAACCTGGAAAGTTTTATACTCAAGAATATAGGCTGCTAGGCGTGTCAAACTCTGTCTACCACTTCCTCCTATACCAATAAGAAGCATATTCCCTCTTGGTTGTCCAATAACACGGATGATTCTTGAAACTACAATTAGCAAAATAACTCAGTGGTATTATTAAATACAAAAAAGACACAAGGCAACTCGTCATCAAAACATTATCTCACTATTTTATGATAAAAAAAATTAAATTTAAAATTTAATGTAAAATAAATGACATTAAATGAATATATTATTTATCTGTTTTACCATACAATTTATGTTTACGTTCAATTTAAATACATAAATATAAAATGAGTTTAAAAATGAATGAAACGATGAAAGAAAAATTGACTCGACACATCCATTCTCTATTTCATTATTTGTCTGTTTTAATCATCAAATCAAATTTACGGAAACAATTTTACGTGGCGCTTTTATTTTAATGTAGAACTATACAAGCTTGAAGCTAGAACAACATGAAATGTCGATCAAATAAATGACTGTAGAATTATTTCAATTTCAACCGAGTCTGTTTTATTATCCTAGTACAAAATTTGTTATTTTTCACTTATGTCATTGAATTTAATCGTCCTCTGGCCCATGTATAAGGGGCCACCCACCCCCTTATACATAATAAAAAATACTTAGAACAGCCTTAAAGATGGATTACACCAATATCAAGAGGCTTTCCTTCGTACGTTATATTCCACATTTGAATATATGTACATAAAGATAAGCGGAACTGTTTGCACTACCAATGTATTGATTATCTGATGACCAAAAACTTTTAACAGCATAGCTTAATACGCAAGGCCTGCCTCTTATTCTTTTTCTGCCATAACCCATGTAAGTTTATCGTGACTTCGCATTTTATTTCTGTATTCCCTGAGACTAGGCATTGGTGCTAAACGAAGACTGCGGCGATAGAAGCAACCAATGATTCACATTTACTTGGGCAAAGGTTTTGAAAGCAGTATACTACGATGATTAACAAGTCTCGGGCATTTTCTTGACAAAAATGGACTTGTGGCCAGTTACCTTGAGAAAGAGAGGGCTCTCACCAAGTGGTCATTANAATGACAGGAAATAAAGAATAATCTTACAAACGAAGCTTTTTCTCTTAAACTCCCCCCGCCCTTTCCACCCCCCACCCACCCCCTTATACATAATAAAAAATACTTAGAACAGCCTTAAAGATGGATTACACCAATATCAAGAGGCTTTCCTTCGTACGTTATATTCCACATTTGAATATATGTACATAAAGATAAGCGGAACTGTTTGCACTACCAATGTATTGATTATCTGATGACCAAAAACTTTTAACAGCATAGCTTAATACGCAAGGCCTGCCTCTTATTCTTTTTCTGCCATAACCCATGTAAGTTTATCGTGACTTCGCATTTTATTTCTGTATTCCCTGAGACTAGGCATTGGTGCTAAACGAAGACTGCGGCGATAGAAGCAACCAATGATTCACATTTACTTGGGCAAAGGTTTTGAAAGCAGTATACTACGATGATTAACAAGTCTCGGGCATTTTCTTGACAAAAATGGACTTGTGGCCAGTTACCTTGAGAAAGAGAGGGCTCTCACCAAGTGGTCATTACTTGTAGTTAGGCATGAACTTTCGACATAGAGCAGTTAGAAATATTAGTGAAAATGCACATAATCTTCTTACACAAGAAAGGGAAGAAGAGCCTTGTAATATGGTTAGTGTTTTAGATACTAGCGATGATATTGGCCTAAACCCTTTTGGAAGGTAAGTATTAGATAAAACCCAATGGAAAACAAGAGGTCAGGTCTTACGGGTACCAACATGGAATATTATCCAAGAAACCTAACGCGTTGAACTGCACATATTGTAAACTCTACCTCATACTTGAAACTCAATTCAGAGTTACCCTGCAAAGAAATTGAGACAAAGTGAAGAAAAAAATTGATGAAGCATAAAGTGATTTTACGAAGAGGAAAGGGATCACGGAAAGTAGTTTCAATTTTAGGATGATCAAAATGAGATACTTAGAAATTGGAGAGAGTGCTTATTTGTGTTGCATTAACTATAGGGAGGCATGCATTTGATTGGGTTAACTATAAGGAATTGTTAGAATGCAAGAGGCCTCTTGATATTGATTGTAAAGTTTTTTAACTGGTTAGTACTGTGACCAGGGAGTTTTTATACGAACAACAGACGGTTTATTGCCTGAAATAAAAATTAAATGAGGGGTGAGACTTGTTGCGTTCTGTCACCATATCTGTTTGATCTGTACAAGAAAAATATATTTAGAAGCATTAATAAAGGCATTTAAATAAATGGAAGATTTATAAACAACATATTGTATGTCTTGCTGAGAATGGAACCTGATTAGAAGGATGAAGAAACAAAACGGCAAATATTTCGGACATGTGATCAGTTTAATTCATTTGCAATCAAAATTGGTGTACAATGTCAAAAAATGGACTCAAAAAAATAACTGTGAAGAATTAATAAGGATAGCTTAAGATCAGAACATATGGTGGAATATGACATCACAGCTTCGTTAACTGGATGAAAGATAAAAGTAAGTCAGTCAGTAAGCAAATTCATGAAAATGTACTAGAAACACATGGAAGGAAAACAGTATACAACGAAATAAAAGGTGGCAAAAGCGATATCTTACTGTGTTCCAGAGCGTCTTTAAAAAGAACAAGGTCCATAGCAATTATTCCTGGTTCCATATTATAATCTTCTAATTGTTCTTCCATGAACTTTTTTAATGCTTTAAAGTCATTTAAATCTTCGTACACTCTAGTATCTTTCATGAAATCACCTGCACGAAACATAAAACAAAATAAACCAACATACAGTTCACAAAGCAAGACACGGTGAGGTCTTTATGGAAACTTTATGTTTTCCCACCAAAGGAACCACAGTAGCTTTCTTTCAATCATAATGATCTCAATTCAAGAAAAAATTGCTTTGCATCAAATTATTGTAAATATATTTTTGTGGTGAAAAGATTTTTGGCAATTAAAGTTGCAAATTTGAAAGGTAAAGTTTATAAAAAAAGTTAATTCAAGAAAAGATAAATGTAATTAGTGTGTGTGTGTGTGTGTGTGTGTGTGTGTGTGTGTGTGTGTGTGGAGAGAGAGAGAGAGAGGTGGGGGGGGGGTGGGGTGAGGGACTGAGGCTGACTGTGGAACAATGCAGGATTGTACATTCCAACGTCCACTGATGAAGGTAAACATCGTGACAGATTAGCGAATTAAAAATTTCACTGAACCTACCCTATAGGATGGGCTCCGTCTTTAGTGTGTGTGTGTGTGTGTGTGTGTGTGTGTGTGTGATTTTGCACGTGCAACTATTATGATTTTCAAATAAACAACAAATTTAAAGGAAACGTATCCTAAAATAGGGTACAAATTAGAATTGGGTGAAAAGACTAAAATTGGAAAGCTAAATCACTGAAACAGACAACATCATAAAAGAAATAACTTACCAAATATGGGTGGCACCTTATTTGGGCATAGGTTATGATAGGAGAAATCCAGCATACTTCCAAGTTTATCACTCAACAGATTTAGAAACAATTCCCTGTCGGCATCGTCAATAAGCCGATCGGCAAATACTCTAAAAGTAAAAATCTCTTATTTAATACAGCCCAAGTGAAAGAGAGACATTATAAACATATAACAAAAGAAACCAGAAATAATATTTGCTTTGAGCTTCGGTTAACAATTCGATCAGTCCATCAAATGGAGAACAAGAGTCTTCAAGATACAGTTCTCCGCACATAGTTTCTTCTTATTCGCTTGCACCTCTGAATGGCGATGTTATCTAAGGCGAGGCAAATATGAGAGCCACACACGAAATGATGGAACGACATACGCTGAATACAGCATGGTAAGATTGGAGGTAAGGAAGGGGTTTATACTCATAGAACACGTCACTCAAAGAAACCCGATCCCCAAGCCCCCAACAAAAAACAAAACATACAAAAAAACCCGTAACTGGGGAAAAAAGACATACTGGTTTTTTTCCTGAAGCAATTTTTTGGGATCAGGTTACTTATTATTTCATAACTGATGTATAATTCGTTCTGTTGGCGGTATTAATAGTACTTGAATAATTTTTCTTTGTTCAATTTCTGATTTTTATTAATAAATATGTTTCTTTCCACTGTTCTTGTATTGTGATTCTTTTTTGTATTGGCTCACATATCTGATCCAAGAATATTTGGATGCTATTACGTGTCACCTATCTGTTTAAAGTAATGTTATGAAGGCAGTTTTTACGTCTGCCTCCCTTGCTATAGGACTGTTACTATTTACTTATTTGTAGTCTTTTGGTGGGTTTTCTTGATACTATTTGAACCCCTCTTTACACCTAAAAGTTAAATAACTATTAAACTTGAATTTTTTTATAGATGATTTTGTATATATAAATAATCAGGCATAGATTAACAGCTGACATTGACCAGCTTCTGTTGTAATATCATATCAGTGTTGTCCTGGTTAGAGAGTTCTGGAAAACACTTTAATTCACAGGCATTGGTGTTATTTTGTGACTATCTGAACTTGGGTTACTATTTCTTGGATACAGGCAGTGAGGATAGAAGCAAATAGCAATACGAAAAATGACACCAGAAAGAAAACAATAAATAAGCTATGAAAGAAAGAGTTTGATACTACAAAAACAGAATAAGTAAAATGTGTTTCTAACTTCTTTTCTATTATTAAAAACTAAACTGTCAGTTTCTAATGATCTCTAATTAGCCCCTATATTTGAACATATTCAAAGTGACCACCATTCACCTCACTCTGCATCCACTACAATGCTGTACATAAATCTGCTGAAATCTTAATGATAAATAAAGAATTTTCTATAAATCTAAGAATTCACTCTTTTCAACCCTGTCTACAGATGACTTCTTTTCACTAATTGATCAGCTTTGATTTGATCAATGTTACAGAGATACCTCTTAGTAACATACTATATAGCATTTTCTCTGTTGATGCATTCTTACCTAAAACATTCATGTACCCAAAGACGAACAATACTTGTTTTTGTGTCATTGTAGCTTCTGTCAGCTCGGAGCAGTCCTTGGAAAACCTTAAGATTGAAAAATGTACCAATAAAAATAAGATATACCAATGAAGTACATATGTACAAAAATATAAATGGGGCAATGTATGATTGAAATATTAACTAATGAAAATATTCCACATAAGGCTCAGGCACTTTGTCCTTTTAATTTTCTCGAAAAACTTGATTTTTGAACCATTCGCTACGACTTTTGCTCATTTAGGCACAGGCTCGACAATTGTTGTGACCTTGTTTTTATGTTTCTTTCATAAAATTCTTTTTCTGATGCCTGATTTTTCCAATACTAACAACGGACATAGTTGGAGGAAGTAAATGTTTCTCTTCCAGAAAGAAATACAAACGCTGACTTAAAACAAAGTACACTTCTCCCTAAATACCTCTACTACCTTCCAAGAGTGGCATTCCAAGCTAACCGACATTTATCGTAATTCACTGATAGGCATTAATAGGCAAAATTATAAAATGCAAGTCCTAAAGATTATTCTGAAAAGGCATCCAAAAGCCACCCAAAAAATCACAACCAGGATAGACTGTAAAAAAAATCCAGGTGAAAAACACACGAAATTAAGTCTGTTTTAATAACCTTGTTCTCACTTTGAAAAGGGTCGTGATGAGTGGTGTATGATAATCGTCAACTAAGTTAAAGGTGTTTGACACCAACGTGTAGTCGCCCTACCATTAATTATATTATATGGTATACATATGTAAAAAGTTGGCAGTTTCTCCGTAACTTAAAATAACCAATACAAAATTAAAAACATTACTGCAATGTTTAATAAATCAAACGTAATAAACAACCATTGGAACTATTATTATTATCATAGTCACAAACTACAAGAAATAAAGGGAATCCGCGAGTAAACATCTTTTAATATAAGTGCAATAAAAAGCATGCAATGGCTTGGTTCTGAAACAAAACCACAAACAAAGTGAAAAGACAAAAAGGCACACAAACCTTGGAAATATCCCTCAGATTGAAGAGGTAATGAATTTTTGTCGGTGTTGGAAGCATTTTTTGAACAATCGCATTGTAAATATCCACTGTAGCCTAATGTAGAGCAAATAAAATAAAATAAATTAAATATTTTTAAAAATTAGCTTAAAAGGATTTAGAATTAAAAATTAGAAAAGAAGACATTTAGATTTCAAAATGGAAAACGTTCTACCACAATATCTGCCAAGTTGAACAAAGTCCACCTTAAAGGAAATGGTAAAATTAGGCCGCTATATACTTGGGTGCTTTTCTGACGATCATGATCAAATATTACATAAAAACGTTTTTCTTAGAAATTTAAAGATTTTGTGCTACAGAAATAATTATCTGTCGCTTTATCTTCGTCAAAAAACTCCTGCGACATACAACAGAACTAGAAAGATGTGAGCACGGACGCGATTCAACGATGTTGTGATATTTCTTATAAAAGCTGAATAGACATTGAATATGCATTAAAATATAGATCTTTACTTATCTAAATATCATGATATCCGTGAATAAGTGCAAGATTACAATTATCATCATTATCACCACCATCCCCTCCATCTTCACCACTACTGTCATCTCTGTGGACAAATCCATTACAGATACTCTTTAAAAAGCACCAAAGAGACCTTCAGTTTTTGCGTTATGATGACCATACTATGAATTAATGCTCTAATGTTCTTGTAACATAGTAATGGAAAGAGATCACGAAGATATGCAGAAGTGGGGTGATGTCGTAGAGAAAGATATGCGGCAGAAGGGAGTTCACGAAGTGGATACACAGGACAGAAGCAGTTGGAGGAAAATAATTGATGCCACTCATCCCAAAAATAGGGGATAGGAGTGAAGAAGAAGAAAACGTTATTGTAACATAGTAGGCAATAATCATGATGCCAGCATATCTTTTGGAGTTGATTGGTATTACAAAAGCACTATTTAAAGTGGAGTACCAAACAATGCCGATTATACTTTTTTAAAATATATAACAAATCAAAATAAAATATTGGAAACAAATTTACCTGAGTTATGATATCTCCAGTTGCTTTCACCTCTTCTTCAAAATCTTGCAATTTCTGTTTGATCATTGTTCCAAAAATGCGCTTAATTTGACTTTCCTAAAACAAATTGACATTTTTAACTAAATCGACTGCAAGATAATCTACATATTGTAATTACACAGGGTCTCTCAACCTTACAACTGTTGTGGTACATTAATCTATCTATCTATCTATCTATCTATCTATCTATCTATCTATCTATCTATCTATCTATCTATCTATCTATCTATCTATCTATCTATCTATCTATGAATGTATGTATGAATGTATGTATGTATGTATGTATGTATGTATGTATGTATGTATGTATGTATGTATCTATCCATCCGTCTATCTATCTATCTATCTATCTATCTATCTATCTATCTGTCTATGTAATAAAGCTGTGCATATGTATGTATGTACGTATATATGTATGTATGTATGTATGTATGTATGTATATATGTATGTATGTATGTACGTATATATGTATGTATGTATGTATGTATGAATGTATGTATGTATGTATGTATGTATGTATGTATGTATGTATGTATGTATGTATCTATCCATCCGTCTATCTATCTATCTATCTATCTATCTATCTATCTATCTGTCTATGTAATAAAGCTGTGCATATGTATGTATGTACGTATATATGTATGTATGTATGTATGTATGTATGTATATATGTATGTATGTATGTACGTATATATGTATGTATGTATGTATGTATATATGTATGTATGTATGTATGTATATATGTATATATGTATGTATCTATCTATATATGTAAATATGTATGTATGTGTACATGTATATATGTATGTATGTATTTCAAATTAGTTAAAATGTATATTACAATTAAAATCCGGTCCATATCAAAAGGCAAAGAGTTTAATAAATAAGAAATCAAAATCCGTAAGGCAGAAAATGAAATAAAACTATTTCCAAATAGGAATATAATGTGGTATGGTGCATAGTATATACGAATAGCGCAGGATACGACAAAATACACTACCACTGCAGATACAATGTACCTAGACACTACCACAGGCAGCAAAGAAGACACGTGTAGCAAAACTTTCTTTACGTTACACACAAATCTGGCCTAGAGATTGTGAACAGGAAGAGAGTTTTGCTACCTTAGTAAACGAAGCTACAAATAAGCGTATATAAGACCAGTGACCTAAACTTGAACTTGCACATAAAAACTGGTGCAGAGACTGGCACTATTACAGGAAGCATAGGAGACATGTGTAGCAAAACGTTCTTCAAGTTACGCACAAATCTGGCCTAGAGATTGTGAACAGGAAGAGAGTTTTGCTACCTTAGTAAACGAAGCTACACATAAGCGTAAAGAAGACCAGTGACCTAAACTTGAAATTGCACATAAAAACTGGTGCAGAGACTGGCACTATTACAGGCAGCATAGGAGACATGTGTAGCAAAACTCTCCCCTCATTGCTTTATCCTTTTATTAGCACGGTCACTATTAATCTTAATTAAGGGCGAAAGAACTGATGGTAGGAGGAAGGTCCAACACAGTAACGTGTTTCCATTTAGTCTTTCTGTCGAGACTTAATATAAAAGTATGGTGCCTTATCAGCTAAACAATTACAAACAAAAAAATTCATTTATTGTCCATAACACTTTCATTGTTATTTTTCATGTATTACAGAAGGATACAAAAGACACAAAGTACCAACCTGTGGGAATGTCATATTGATTAAATTAAATCTACTTTGCAACCGTTTTGAAATTACTGTTCTTCCACCCCCTGGTGGACCCATGGCTGCGATAAGATACATGTCCTGAACGAAAACAAAATAAATAAATTACACATTGGATGATACACTGATAAAGAGCAACAGATAAACATTAAGATATCAATGGCAATAATATAAAAATGACAGGAAATAAACAGCAAGATATATTAATGCCAACACCATCTACATAGCAGTAGGAGAGTGGAATAGTTTTAATGCTATCTGTTTCTAAATGACAATAAAACGGAAAATTAAATATTTAAAATATAATTAATGAAACATTTAATAAACTACGTCCTATAAGGGCCTTGTTCCCGCCATAGAGAAACCAGGACTTTCACCTAATAAGAGGCAGTAGTGAAATGAGAAATTCCTTGGTCCGAAGGACTTCTTAAAGCCAGCCTGTGTGTATTACAATATCAACGTCCACCACCTTTAAGAAATGAAGTAGGAAATTATACATCAACATATAACTAACTGCATTAACCGTGGAACCATACCCTTCTTAAAAATTCCAAATATTTACTTCAGTTATAGCTGGTCAAAGTTTGCTTACCTTGACGTATTTTACAGTTTGTTTTTGACGATCATACCAGAAACCATAATCAAGCCACTGACGAAGGAGCTCCAAAGGTGGTTGTGAGCCGAAGGTGTCTTTAGCGGGCATATTTAAATCATCCATGAATGTAAGCATACTTTTACCACCCACTGGTACATATACACCTTAGCAGATATAAGCAACAAAAGAATTAGAAAACTCAGCATTAATAAATCGTCTCTCTGTAGGTGTTATTTCAGAAAAAATTACAATAACTTGGTTAATGACAGTTTCCTGCATTTTCAGCTTAAGTATATACACCGTAAAAAAGTATTTACCAGAAAAGCTGTACAAATCAGAACATGTGTCTAGCGTAGCGCTAAACCTAAATGATATTCTCTTAGTCACTTTCTCATCGGAGCTTCGTTATCTTTTCAAATCAGCTTTGAGGATAGTTTAGTGTAAACAGGTTTTCTCAGTCAAATAGACTAGCTCCTCTTTCTGTTCTTCGGACAAAGTCAATCAGGTACTCTTCAGCTTTTGTATATCTTACTGGCAATATATCAAAGGCATGTTGATATTACTATAAAAACAGCTTTTTTCTGGGGGTTTCAAAGAATGTGAAATTCATCCCCTCTACCTTGGTTTTCCTGGCTTTTTATATTTAAAGATTAAAGTCCATTACTAGCAAGTACCTTGGGGACAATCCCTCTTTAACATTTCGTTCTTTGTTGTCTCTTTATTCTGCCATTTTCTTTTAACCAATCATCGGAACCCTACAGTCAGAAGTTCCGTTTTGCTATGCGAGGTGTAACACTAGTAAAGATCTTATTATGCTCATAAAACACTGACAAACTGAGAATTGCAAGTTTATTTATCGTGATGGTAGTATTTTAGCTGGACATACCTTCAAATATGAACCGATTACCTCCAATGGGCACTACGACATATTCAAAGTCGTTAAAAAGGGCAAAAAAAGAGGAATCCTTTTGAAAATGAATGGTGTTATGTCCACTGTCTGCTGACTGCATAATAAAATTAAGTTTTGTTACTCTTCTTGCTCCACTTTACCCACTAATGATGAAACATATGTTTTGGAAATGCGGGGGGAGAGGTATATGTCTCCTTTCACACTTTATTTGAGTTAATTTCATCAATGCAAGCAATTCAAATAAGTGCAGTCTTAATCAGAAATTTCACGCCTTTGACCTTCTGACCAACACATCAAATTTTAATAAAATAGAAGCGGTATACTAACACCTTATCCATTGTCATTAAATGATTTAGATCTTGGTCATACAATTACAAATTATTGTGATTTCTTCATAGGCAATACAAATAACCTGATGCAATACCAAATCACACCATACCATAGAGAGAAAAATGGCCTTCAACACCCCCTTCCATCCTCCTACACACACTCACACACACACACACACAAACGACCCTAGCCACCTCTAAGTGATTTTCTTCTACCGTCCAGTATTTTACCTTTCAAGTATAATATTGAATATGCAAGCTTACAATTCGTCTTATTGGTATCAGAAAATCATTTGGTCATACGTGATCCTGAGTTCAATCTCCGTTATAGCAAATTAAGTAGTCTCTTTTTTCACAATCTGACAAGTTTCTAATTCGTTTATTTTCTAGAATGATCTTCCTCGTTTTTAGTATGGGAAATACGCTCGTGAAGGTCTATATAAAGGTTGGAAAGAGATCAGACAAACAATATATTGTAACCCTGGTCTTTGAGAGATACTAACAGTAAGCTCAAGAATCTATAAATGCAAGGTCACAAATAGATACCTTTCGTTCGTTTCTCCACTTTGCTTTCAATGATATCTTGCACATTGTTTGATGACGTCTACAAGAAGTATATATTAAATGCTTTAAGAACAAATTAAAAATAATGAAAAAGCTACAAAACAGACAAGGCTGGGAAACAATGAAAGAAATACACCAGTCTCCTACCTTTAGTGCTTTTTCATGCACATGAACTAAACAATGACATCAAGGCATGTTACTAGTCATTGTGAATCTTGGTACTAATTGTTGTGGATGTTCCAAGGAGATAGGAGGATTTCTATACAAACAACTTCTTTTTTAAGAACATTTTAAAACTGGAATGATATTCAGTTTAAAGTCAGCAATTTAAAATAAACAGGCAGACTTTTACTATCTCTTATTTCTGCTATAGCTTTATTCGACTCAAATTTAGTAACTTCAAATATTAAAGGCTGGAATAATTTAAACATATAGTTGCCTTGCATACGGATTTCCCGATGTGCCTAAGCAATGGAGAGACTAAAAAACCAAATTCAAATGTATCAATGTAAACTGTTGCCTATATTTCGTTATTCCTAGCTTTACGGAAATTCTTGTTAGCGTCTGGTCGTAGTAAAAAATACTGAATATTACTGTACCAAAAAGCTACGATTAAAGACACATTCCTTGGGAATATCAGCCGATATTCAGATATTTAACTTCAAAAATAATACTCAAATATAATGTTCATGCGGCTACTAATCCGAATACACTGTAAAATTCGTAGCACAGACCATTGTTGTATGAGAATAACACTAGACAGAATTACGTAATATCGAACGGGACGTACATTAGAAGAATCATTAGTCATGGTAATTAGAATAAAAAGTAAATATGACTCAAAGACTGAGAAAAAAGAGGCAATACATACAAGCTATTTATAAATAGAAAATAATGTTCAACCTGAGCAGACATATTAATGGTCAATATACTCCATGATTTGGGATCCAGATGCTCTAGAACTTTCTGTGAGACAGATGTTTTCCCAGTTCCTACAGGTCCGGCCAATAATATCGGCTGATGGGCTTTTACTAAACTCTGTACTAGAAAGTCATATCGTACTGTGTCGACTGTTGGTACCATTATCTTGTAAAATGGTATTCTGTGTTTTGAAGAAAGAAAAATTAAATGTTATCAACTGGGTTTAGACATTAATAAAACATCGTGGGTAAATAGCTTGAGTATAGGAAGGTAAAAGATAAAAAGCAGTTCTATTCACTGTTGCTCCCTGGGTTTAGAACACGCTATTGTTGTGCCTGGGGGTTGAGTATTCAGAAAAGAACTATGACTGATAAATTACAGTAATTACTCGCACTCCCTACCTGAGCAATCATTCATATTTATTTAGTAATCGTTTGGTTTCACCTTTTTTTATATTACGTCCAGTACCCAGACAGTTATTGAACTTATCAATCTTATCATCATCAGTATCATTAGTTAAGTAGTGTTTGTTTTTGTTTTTGCTTTCACTATTTCGTCAATAGCAGTCTGGTCCACTCCAAACTGTCGGTCTCTATATAATGATGTTGACAGTATTGATGACAGTAATAACAATAACAATAATAATGCTAATTATTATTACTATTATTATGATAAGTTGTAGTAGTAGTAGTAGTAGCATCACAAGTATTACTGCTACTACTACTACTACCACTACTACTACTACTACACTACTACTACTACTACTACTACTACTACTACTACTACTACTACTACTACTACTACTACTACTACTATTACTATTACTATTACCCCTACGGAAAACCCATTTCAGTTAAGATGTAAGATGTTCTAAACCGTTCACCTGGTCTAAATATATGAAGCGTAGAAGTTTGGCCGTATGATTAGCCGTCAAAAACAGAAAAAACGATTGTAACTTTACGACTTCCATACCTCTGCGAACGCTTAGCTCTTGCTGGGTAAATCAAACGTTTCCTTTGATCTATCACACAACGAATCACCGACACCTAATACTTTCTTTGAATTTGCTTTGCATTAAAAATAGTAAAGATCGACAACTTTCTTTAGAATTTCTCTATGTTTGAAAGGCATTTATTAGAATCAGTACATAAGAACAATGGGTGTAAAAACACCTATTTTCTAAAAGTGAAAATATGTATATGGAGATCTGCCCAGTCCAGATGAATACAAGCAATAATTTCCAATGTAATTACAATAGTAATATTAATATTCTGTCCAATCAATGTTTGTTCATCAGTATATATACCATGTATTTATGACAATAACAGCATCTTAGTTTCTTTTTTCACTATTAATTTCATATCTTTTAGAATTGTGATACTACTATTTTCAAAGCATTCATTATCTCTTCTTTTGAATTCAATAATTAGTAGTAAAAAAATTAATAATTAAATTTATAACAATAGTAAAGCCATATTCCGTCAGATCGTTAGTATGATTCAGACAGGTACATCGCTTTCAAAATAAAGAGAATATTTTTACACATATTCACATGGAGATATTGAATATCTTTATTTAATCTACTTTTATCAGTATTTTGGTACGCTTTTCTGACAACTAGTTGGATCAAGTGCAGTTCAAACATTAATTGATAGAATAATATTTACTCACGTCGGTGAATATCGCCAACCAGCACTCAATCGATTTTCCCAAGGTGCCCAAACCCTTTGTTTGACGTCCACACAATATTCATACACGGTGTCCTACAACGATGTAAAATTAAAAGCAGTTACAGTGGAAGCATTGGGTTATAGAAAATAGAATGTTGAAAATCTAAACTGTTTCATTTAAACATTAGAGTAACGGAATGATTCAGAAGGAACCAGGGAAAAAAAATATCAACAACTGCAAATTAAATGCCAAAATTAATTCTATAAATGGAATTACGATAATATGTAAAAACTTGCTCCGTAATACGGTTATCAGGAGCAGCGTCTGCAAGTCAAGGTTACTACTGCCATATAGTGGGAATGCCGATATTTTCTCATGTATAATTTATCCGGTATTATAGATTGGTAGCCTGGTTGGACTAGGTGCAAATTGCACTGGTTTACTGTAGAAGCATCGCAAAGGCGAATATCTTACTATCTTTTGTTGAAACGTAAGCTTCATAAGACATCGTCTCACCTTGGCAGGAAATTGTCCTTCCAATTCTCTCAAATAATTATCCATCTTTTTCCTCCCTTCTTCATCAACAGAGGCACAAACGGACCAAATGAGTGAAAACAGAAACCAGAGCTCTATCATTCGCACGTAGTTTTCAGTATCAGAGGAGCTAACCTGTCAGGAAAGGTACAAGGAAGCATCGCATTAGTAACTACTAATTTCTTTACAAATAAAAATTACATGTGCGCTAGATGAACTATCATCTGTACTTATTATAGAAACCATAGTGTTGGGCAAGTGGGACATCCTCTTGGCTTGTAATTTTGACTCTATCAAAATTACAAGCCAAGACGGCAAGTGAATAAAGAACTTGAGGGTCAGGACGGTGTAATACTCCTTTTCTTTGTTGTTAAAAGGACTACTTATAGCTTTTGAAAATCAAATCATTTCTATGATATAAACCCTTCTATAAACTATCCTAAACACATAGATACATATCAGTAGTCGAGCACAATGTTATCATTAAGTTATGTCCCACCATGGCCCCCAAACTGTAGGCGATCGTTTCTTACAAGTTATTTTTGCAGGAATTCGATNCATAGTGTTGGGCAAGTGGGACATCCTCTTGGCTTGTAATTTTGACTCTATCAAAATTGGCTTCTCTTGGCTTGTAATTTTGACTCTATCAAAATTACAAGCCAAGACGGCAAGTGAATAAAGAACTTGAGGGTCAGGACGGTGTAATACTCCTTTTCTTTGTTGTTAAAAGGACTACTTATAGCTTTTGAAAATCAAATCATTTCTATGATATAAACCCTTCTATAAACTATCCTAAACACATAGATACATATCAGTAGTCGAGCACAATGTTATCATTAAGTTATGTCCCACCATGGCCCCCAAACTGTAGGCGATCGTTTCTTACAAGTTATTTTTGCAGGAATTCGATTTGTATCAAGAATACCATACTCTACTGCTAAACGATATTTTTTGCATGGCAAGTAATACCTAGCATGACATTATCTACCATAATACTGGATTCCACCTTTGCCAAGATTCCCTGCAAGTAATGCCACATCCTTGTTTCTTACCGAGAGATCATTATAATAAAAAATTCTCTTAACTACAATAATAAGAGTATTAATAATAATCAACACCATCTCCCAGTTAGAAGTTCCAAATGATTCCATTTGAGGTTTTTCAAATTTTCAGGTCCAGTTTATGTCTAACTATAGCATCAGCTGAATCTGTTTCAAATTAGAATACCACTGACTGCGGCAACGAGTTATAACTGAGTACAATTCTAATCTACTGTACCCATGATTTCTTTACACAAGGCAAGGCTAGGCCCATATATATCACAAACAATAGAAAACTGAAAAGATTGCTTGAATCTACTTCAACTGAAAAGGAAAAGAAAACCCCCGATTAATACTGTACAATTTTATCTTGTCAATACTAAAAAACTGCACCAGAGAATAAACAATTACCCCATTTGCTGGAGTTGCCAATGCATCAAACAGAACACAAAGGGATGCAACAGAGTTGAGCTCCGAAGTAGAAACAAGCTCGCTGCATGAAGACCTCTTGAATGCTAGTACTTTGGCGAGATACTTATCAAAAAGTGCTTGCAAATGCTCCACGGACTCCTGCAATTCAAAAAAAAAAAAAAAGTCACGAAAATGTTAAAAATCAAATAGGTATATTTTGAGTAATACTGAGAAACAGAAAGCGTTTGAATTGAAACCCGATAGAAATTTCAAAAAGATGTGAACTACCAAAGAAGTTAGGTTTCAGGATCAAGCAAAGCTGCGCTTAACATATTGCATTCACTGCTTGACTAGCTAGATACTGCTGCTGAATTGGAGAAGAAAGTGGTGTATTTTGGTTAACATCCGAAGAAGCACGACTTACTATACTGACTGTTATCTGATACTAATTTTGGTTGCATTCAAAAACATACAAATACACGTGTACATATAATTTTAAGTTTTCTAACAATGCGCTCTTAGATGCAATCTGGTAGGTTATCATCAGTAAACCTAGTACCATTCATATTTTTATAGCAGTAAAAAATTTGTCTTACAATCAACTGAAGTGTGCCAAAACAGTCAAGGAGAGCTAAAGCTAGCACTAGAGTGATTTCAGACACTGCAATTCCTTGTTTCTCCTGTCACAGTATCTGTGGAACATGGAAAGGTCACTTCCTATATGGGAAATCATATAAATACTACTATTGCAATTGTCACAAAATACTAAGTCTTCGACATTTACAGAAGACCTTATTTTCCTTATGACAGTCTCCTTCCTTATCAGCAATATCAGGACGACCACTGTAACAGAACCTTGCCTCCTATCTTCTCGATCTTATTTTTAGGGATCACTCTTCGAAGAATGTAGTAATCTCTATAGCTATTGTGCTATTTTGCACCTTACTGATCAAAATAACTTGCAAAATACATTTGCTCACATTGAGCGTTTTTATGAAATACATCATTTAGCACCGTTTGTAAAAACATCTGTTACAGAAATTGCAATTAACAATAACTTGTGAAATAAAGTCTTTGAAAGTTCCTTTTTTTCGATACATGCAACCTTGTGTTTTAATACCTATTAAACTACCTTTCTTGTTCTATACCTACAGCCTTTGTCAATCAGAAAGATGTTTTAAAGTACTGTACAATAAAAAAAACCTGGTTTAGTTTAAATTCAAAATCAAAAGATGCAACTGAATAACAACCTCTGCAGCCCCCGACACCCCCCCAAAAACACTCTTTTCGCCCTCTAATGAAACTTTAAAACAAACTTGCTAACTTCAACCATTCCCCGCAAACTAAAAAAATGCTCAAAATGAAATTGTCTAGAGGTTTTAAGGGCATATAAAAAAATCTCGAATCTCGTATGAACCCTTCATTTTGAAAATGAACACAAATTAATTTTTAATCTACATCCCTTACCTTGTTTTTGACCCTAAAATATATCACTAACTGTACTAACCAAAAACAAATAACTAACTGTACTAACTAAAAATACATCACTAACTGTACTAACCAAAAATA
>RDPX01000354.1:210471-229797 GCA_003991215.1 Morbakka virulenta | reverse complement strand
TACTACTACTATTACTACTATTACTACTACTATTACTACTACTACTATTACTACTACTACTACTATTACTACTACACTACTTCTACTACTACTACTACACTACTACTACTACTACTATTACTACTACTATTTCTACTATTATTTCTACTACTACTACTACTATTACTACTACTGTCACTATTACTAGTAATACTGTTACCGTTACTGTTACTACAATCACTGTTACTACAATCACTGTTACTACAACTGCTATGAATACTATTACTACTACTACTACAATTACTGTTACTACAAGTGTAATGAGTACTATTACTACTATTACTACTACTATTACTATTACTAGTAATACTGTTACCGTTACTGTTACTACAATTACTGCTACTACAACTGTTATGAGTACTATTACTACTAACACTGCTACGTCTTGTGCTCCTTCTGTTGTTCTTACTCTTACTACTATCCAGTAGGAAACCATGCACAAAACCGTCAATAGTAATATACTTACTAATGAAGAATTACCTTTCACTTACCAATTATAACTTTCTATAATCATAGGACACCATACAAAAAAAAATGAATACAATGACATCCTATTTAATAGGTTTACTTTTCCTCGCAGATTGCATGCTAATGATGGCTCCGTAAAATGACATACGTCAAATAGGTTGTCCTGAAAACCCTCCAACCATTGTACATAACAAAGCAAGACCAAAGTTTAGTTTCTACATACCAAGGTATTCTGTTTGACATTGAAAGAAAAAACATTTAACAAGTTTAATTTCCAAAAAGAGCTCTCTAAATCTTTACATATATGTCAAACCTGGAGGAAAATTTAAAATATCTTTAAAAGGATTGATTACCTTGAATTCTTGGTTTCATATAATTGAATAACTTTCAAAATGGTGGTAGGATGGCACTGATATCCATTTTCAGTCAATTCTTTCTCCACAACTGATTTTAGCTTTTCAAGAGATAAATACAGAGAAAAGCTGGTTAAAAACAAAGAAAACAAACACAAACACACAAACAACAACAGTACGCGTAGAGACGCCAAGTCTACCTAACACAAAAATAAGATAAGAAGGAAATGGAGCAGCAAAGAGCTTAACCTAGGACCTATTATTATATATATTATTTGAACAACCAGTTTCCTGAACTATGGAAACTACAGGTTTTTCTTTCCAAAATTTGTAAACAACTGTGTAACAGTTTTCCCTGTTAAATTAATAGAGCAATGGGGCTCATAAACATAAACAATAACAAGCGTAAATATCGCATAAAAGGAAACTATGAATATTTATCTCTCATTTTTCAAGAATAGTGATACTTCAAACTTAGACTTAAAATGATACTTATATCTACAGATAATAAGAAAGAAGAGGTTTTAAAAGCACAAGAAAAGAAAAATGGGCAAGAGATAAAAATTACAACTTGTTCTCAGCAGCATTCATCCGACCGACTGTGACTAATGTAGTCATCTGCTTTACCATTCGAACTACCGAAGATTGATCTACAATTCTATTTTCCACTGGTCAGTAACAATACAGTCTGAATCATGTTCTTCTTGTCTGTGAATCAGCAAATAGTTCCTGTTGTATCCATCTTCATCTATTTTCCTGAAGAAACCCTTTGAGGTCAAGTTAGTTTTGCCTAGTTTTTCAGCTAACCATGGACATGATTGACAAAATAGTAGGTGAAATTTACTGCAAGATGTTTGGACATTTATTTTGGGATCACTTTCTAAAAAGGAAGAATATTTTGCAACTATGCTAAAAAATGACACATTTGAGGTGAATCTTAAAAGTTCAGACACATTCAGTTACCTACCTTGCCATAATCGATGACTGGTGTTTCGACACCAGGGAAAAGATCCTGAACGATCCCATTAAACAACGGTAAATCTTGAGAAGTAAGTTTTGCAATATTCATATCTTTCATTGACAGTAAAAGGATCTACAAAAATTAAAAAATACACTAACATTTAAAAAACGTAACACATAAAAAGAGATATATATATATTCGAATTACTCGTGGTGTCTCTACCAATTTAGACATATTCCCAGGTAGTTTCCACATCATTTTCTGATCATGATTTATGTTACTTCAACAAGAAGTAAAAACTATTCATCCAGGTCAAATTAATCACAAAGTAATCAATTAACACAAGAAGAAGTATATTGTAACTAAAAAATAGATACTTAAACATGTCTAAATCTCATTGAAAATTTTTCTAAAACTGGAAACATTCTTCCCAAAATTTTAACGCTGGCCTCTCCATTTTCTTTCCTTCTTGTAATCATTTGAGGAACTTCTGTTCAAGACGAACCTTTTATCTTTTATCCCCAAACGTTTTCAACAAAAACTAAGAACAAGTTGTTAGGTACTCTTTTACTTACATGAAAATGACAACACCAAAAAATAGTTAATACTAAAAGGTGCACAAGTTTCGACTGCGTATCCAATTCAATTTTAATAAACATCTCGGGTGGCATTTTTTTTCTAACGAAAGACATGTCAGAATCGTCAGTTACTTAACGCTGTAATTTATCCAAATTTATATAGGTATATTGAAAATTTAACTTAATATTGTGAAAAAAGGCAACTAAACTAATCTACAACTTCAGTGAGTTACCTGTGCACAGGTGAAAATCTTAGCTCTTGTAGGCAAATTATACATTAATGCTTGATGTTAAAGCTTGTGTTTATAAATACTCATCCTAATTTTCCATCTTCAATGGAATGATCCTGTGCTTCGTGCTCTGTCAGAAGTGACCTCTGACCACAACTAGCAACCTTTATAACCTGTGCTTAAACCCACTAAACAAGTACTGCAGTGGATTACTAACAAGCAAAGCAAAGCCGACGATAAGCTGTTTGCAGAGCATTGACCAAGACCCATCATCAGACATCTGTCACAGTAGTCATATGGACGAAGAAAAGGAACTGGAATGTTTTGGCTGCCCCATATCTGATGTGTCAAGAACTATTACGTATATGTAAACCTTTCAAATATTAAAATGCCTAAAAATCTATGTCATAGCTAGTAATTAGGTTTTAAACTAACAGCCATGATTATTACTCAATATTTTATCTTTCAAAGGAATAACATCTTGAATGTTTTGTAGCTAATATAAAACTTACAAATGAGTTCATGTCATATTTCAAAGTAACGCCCTGAATTTTTCAGATCCTTTTTAATCACAGAAAACACATCGTACAAACTGTACATTATAGTTGACAAACTGATGCCAAATGTGTAAAAAAAACCTGATAAAATGTTTACTTCTTCATCATTCATGTTGGGAAAAGCTCTTTTCTTCTTTCCTGCATATCGTAAAACTGATGTCAATGCACGCAAGCCAAAATCATAATGGTCTTGTTTTGATAGTTGCTGGACTGCCAGTGAATACAAAGTGTGCACTTTTTTGGCTAGGATCTGCAATACAAATAAAAAACATGAAATCAAACAGATATTCCCCATCAAGAGACAAATGGTCAAAGGATTCCTTCAAAACAAGTACACTATTCTATTTCAGAGTATCAGCTTTGTTAATTTAGAATTGATTAATGAAATAAAATCAAGATGCATGTTTCTAAGTTAGTATGCCTGACAATGCTCATAGATGTCAACACAAATTAGCATGCACGAAATTAAAATATGGATTTTTTTTTTTAGTTTTAACGTCATTTTTCCCCAGCAATTGGAGCTCAGACGGTGCCCTTCAGAGGGACTTTGATTTGGCAGTGAGGAATTTCTTGACCGGATGCCCTTCCTGACGCCAACCAATGGCTTTTTTTCTTTGTAACGTTTAAAATTCTCCTCGACAGCTCGGGAAATCGAACCCGGAACTCTTGGTTACTGTGCAGTTGCACTAACCATTAAGCCACGGCTCCTCGAAATTAAAATATGGAAATAATATTAAATAAAATGGGTACTGTTTTTATAACGCAAATATGGAAAACTACGCAAGCTTTCAAGACATTTATACAATCATAAAATTTTCAGTACAACTATGATTTTTATATGCTCTGGACTTGATACATCCAATGTAACAAGACAATAAGTCACTAAATGAGCCAAAGTTTGCTTAGTTACTACCTTGCTCGATCTCAGTTTGTCATTTTATGCACACAGTAGTGATACATAGTAATGAAACATAATGAATATATCGACCTACCTTGGTGTTGCTAAATCCTTCAGCAAAAAGAATAATCTCAGCAATAAGAGCAGAATCGGGTACAACCATTGATATAGGTCTAAACATGCTTTTCAAATTATCAGGAAGCTCTGTTCTGCCAGCATAACCTACGATAAAGATGGAACATTTTCACCAATGGGCAATTTTTTATATCAGCATTTTGTCTGTATTGATACAAAAGAATAAACATATTACCATCATAACAGAAAATATATATAGAATTTTAACGCGAAAAAAATCAACAAAGAAAAAAGGGATATATTATATTATACTGCTTTACTTATCCCTCTATCTATCTATCTATCTATCTATCTATCTATCTATCTATCTATCTATCTATCTATCTATCTATCTATCTATCTATCTATCTATCTATCTATCTATCTATCTATCTATCTATCTATCAATCTATCTATCTATTTATCTGTCGATCTATCAATCAATCAATCAATCTATCAATCAATCTATCAATCAATCCATCTATCTATCTGTCTATCAATCAATCTATCTATCTATCTATCTATCCATCTATATCTCTATTTATCTATCCATCTATCNTCTACCTACCGTGCTATCGAGCGATCGACAGTTCTTTCTTGCTATCTACTTTTCTATCAAACTCTCATCCTAGCTAACTGTCTATCCATCTATTTACCTATCTACCTACCTCCCAATCTATCTATCTATCTATCTATCTATCTATCTATCTATCTATCTATCTATCTATCTATCTATCTATCTATCTATCTATCTATCTATCTATCTATCTATCTATCTATCTATCAACCTATCTATCTATTTATCTGTCGATCTATCAATCAATCAATCAATCAATCTATCAATCAATCTATCTATCTGTCTATCAATCAATCAATCAATCAATCTATCTATCTATCTATCAATCTATCTATCTATTTATCTGTCTATCTATCAATCAATCAATCAATCAATCAATCTATCAATCTATCTATCTGTCTATCAATCAATCAATCAATCTATCTATCTATCTATCTGTCTATCTATCTATCTGTCTGTCTGTCTCTCTATCTACCCATCGATCTATGTCAATTAAAAACATATTTTCAAAATCCAAAATTGAATATCAGAATATGTAACTATGCTATACAATTAAAAATTAGCTTACCTGGATTCATAGTAATAAATATTCCACATGACCAAACAAGATTTATTTCTCTTCCTTCAAAGACAAACCTTGTGGAACCGACTGATAATGCGGTCAAGATGGACAAAATTTGCTGGGCTACCACTGACAATACTTCAATATTTATTCTGTTAAATTCATCAAAGCAACCCCAGGCTCCAGTCTAAAAACAAAGGCAATACAAACAAGAAATATTTACATCATTACTTGTGGTGATTTGCTTCTAAAAATAAAAAGATCGAAACGTACAATTAAAGGTAGATAACGCTATAGTAGCCTGCCTTTGATACCATCCAAATTTGTAGATAAAGAATGGAAATAGTATGCAGAGTATGTGGATTTATGCTACAAAATTCTCCTTAATCGTGTGTATTCTCTTGAAGCTACAAACAGTAACTACATCTTATTACAATGTTCTTGGGTAGAGGGCCGTATTGGAAATTATAAGAAGCAATTGAAAAAGTGTAATGTAAAATATCAACTCCAATGACCAACAAGTAATATTCATCAACGGCATCTTTGATAAATTCCATCTATCCACATGTAAAAAGAAATACTGACAATACTACAAAAAAAGTATCATCAAAGAAACGATATATCTAACAGTATATTTTCTTTCTCTTGAAATGAACAATACCTGTGCAAGTCCACTGTACATCCTTCCCATAGACTTGTAATCTAAGCCTTCCGAACAATTTACAACAATGACATAATTTCCCAGAGCTTTTCCAAGATCTTTGGTTGTCTCAGTTTTTCCTGTACCTGCTGGTCCTTTGGGGCTTCCTCCACGGTGAAGATGTAGCGCTGTCGTTAAAGTCATATAACACCTGCATTTGGCACCACAAAAAAATGGTTAAAGGGTGTGACTTTGATTGCTTTGTTCCAAAACATAAACTTTTAAATTGTTCGAAAATTACTGAAGATCATATTTTGGATAATTTATATTCTTTATCATGAGGTATATGAACAGAAGGTTTACAAAGTGACTTTTTGTTGAAGTGGTAGCTTTTAATTGAATTGGTAGTCCATTTGTTGACCTAAATCACCTTGATCAAGTGACATTGTTAAAGAAATGGTTCATATTATATATATATATATATATATATATATATTTATATAAACGCTCTGGAAACATTGAGCACTCTTAGTGAACATTGGTATACTTTACTAATATTACTATATTTATAATATTATATATTTATATATATATATATATAATATGAACCATTTCTTTAACAATGTATTACGTATTATTAGTATTACGCTCCCTCATGAAAGTTTGGTTGAGCACTCTCTCTGAGATTCGGGAACCTGTTACTTGCGTAATGCGGAGCTTACTGCGCTTGCGTAGTTTGAGCACTCTGACAGGATACCACAGTAACTCTTTAGGCTGTATTTGCTCCGGCAACATGACCAGAGAGTTATGTCTCAGAAGCTCTGTGCTGCACTGACGAACCCACAAAGGGCGAAACGCTAATGTCTGCAGATTGAGTATATGTATATATATATATATATATATAATATATATATATATAGATACATACATACATACCACATACCACTCTTGCATTTCCAGCTTTTCTTCTTTAAAAATGTGAAGCATTTGAAATAATCTAAATTGTTGCTGCTTAATTTCTCGTTCTTTTGCTACCCAGATTATTAATGATATATACCTATCTAGCAGTGCTGAGTCAAAACAAAAGAACTCCATTTAAGTATTGTAGGCCTTTTTGTAAGAAAAGAGACTAGGGCTGCGGGAGGGATCACTCTAGTATAAACACTGCACTCTAAACAAAAGTCAAGCATTCTGATAAACAGAAAAGAGGGAACGTATGCAAGTATCATACTCATGTTCATTGTCTATTTTCCGTACAAACATTGGTCGTCTAATTCACAGTTATTGCCATCTTCTCTTGAGTCGATCTCTTACTGCCATAAGATCATTTTTAAATCATTTTTTGGGGGGTGATAATTGGACATATCAGTGTTTAAAAAATTGAATTAACTGTATGAAGTGACAGTTTTAATCTATATCCTGAACAAATTAGTCAGGAAGCGATCTCTCTCGTCAAAAGAAAAGACCCCGGGATTGATCCTCTGTAGCATGCCTTTCAGTATTGGAACTACTGAGGTTGGACATTTGGTGGTGAGAGTGAAACGACTGTGTCAAAGGGTTCATCGACTTAGTTTAAACACCTTTACCGTACTATGATCAATTTGTTATTTAGATAGTTTCATGTAGATAGTATCATGTAGATATTGTCATTCTTTCTCCAAACCCCTATCGTTGGACACCTTATCACAATTCATGCACATTTAAGGTTAATCCCCGCAGTTAAGTGGAGGACAAATTTGTAAAAAATAAACTCGTTAAGAATTTAATGGTCATACGTCAGTTCGTGGAACAGATGGCCATAGTACCCATAATAAATGGTTCGAACCCAATTCTCTGCAACTGCATTTTCCACTTGTATTTCTGCACAATTCTACTTCTTCTTTTTCAATATATTTCTACTCAATCTCGGTAATATGGCTAACATTATTGCTATTTCCAGGTAAAAAAATATCATTCAACGGCTGTGATTGATTATCAAGCTAAGTTAATAAGACAAAGGACAGTAAGCATGAAACACTAACTAAACCAAGCAGCATTCAGATAAACTTGCTTCTTACCTGTCTGTTAAAGGTGTAATGACAAGCCGACCGGAATTTCCCAAATATTCATATCCATATTGAAACTGGGTGTTTGTTTGTCGAACCACACAGTCTTCGATGTCCTTTTGAAAAGAAATATGCTTAAGTTAACGAACCAATCAATCGATTAGTTAATGTACCAATCAACCAACAATCCAGTAATCAAAATATCTATCTGTCAATTGATCTGTCTATCTGTTAGTAAGTGCATCGATCATTTTTTCGATGGATCGATTGATCGATCAAGTCCATTTTATTTCATCAATTTAATGTGATCGGCTTCTCCAGCATTAAGTACAACAACCTGCATATTGGTGTATCAACTTTGGGGGTTAAATCACAATATTTAAAGTTCTTCTTACAATCCTCTGGCTATTTAAATACTGTACCACTATATTGTTTCAATTAAAAAGTGTGCAATATTTTATGTTTAATGCAATGCAAATCTCAAGTATTAATGTTACCATAATAACAATCTGTAAATCACAACTTTGGAAATGCTTGATTTAAAATTGAATCTTCACACGGGTATAACTGCAGCTAAAGTCGAACTATCATGTTAAATTAAAAGAAGTAGTATGAATCAGAACAGAAAGTCCCCTTCCTGTCTTGTTTATCATTAAGCCATACCATTTACATCGATGTAACAATTATTTTGCTTATCAATAGCAAAGTTGTAATACTGTATCATAGATACAATCAAATTGATCATAATTTTCCTCTATTTATTCCTTATCTTGTCTTTCATTAGCTCTTTATAAGATACCTCTCCTTCTGCCCTATCTTCTATCTCCCCCACCACTAATACACACCTTTCCTCTTTCTTCCCCATCAGTCCGTTTTCTCTTTTTCGTTCTGACTGACTTTTAATACATAATCGACATTAAACTGTAACGTTAATCCACTGCCATTAAGATATAATTTTATTCTATTTTACAAGCTGGTTAGCTTTCATATTTTATTACTACAATATATTAAACGTAATATCAAAAAGAAAGTGTTGTTCAAGGGACATAAGCCATTTGAAAAAAATATTGTACAATCCCATTTCAAAAATCTGAATATTATTTTCAGCAGTATTTTACAAAAACATACCAAAGCATCAAATACAAAGTGATAATGTAAAGATTAAAGGAGTCAATCATCAAATTTCACGGATTTATCATCTGTCCATCAATTGATCACACAATTGCTGAGATGACCAAGCTATTTTCTTTTCTACATTCAAGTTTTTTAGCATACAAGAAAGTGTCAAAAGTAGAGATTAGGTACTACTGCATAATAGTGTAGCCAGTTAATTTCTTAATGACGCTTACGTTTAGGAAATGAGGTGGAACGAAGAGCTTTTACCTATAGATACAGAAATAAGAATAATCAAACGACGCAATGGGTAAATGACTAAAAGGTCTGATTGTATCTGAGGTAAAAAAAACAGACAAGACGTTAGGAAACACCAGACTACAATGGCTCTGACAAATACAGAATACAATCAGACATTTACAGCAGCAGCAGATATAACCATTCATGGAAATAGAAAGCAAAAATGACCAACAATACGCGGGGCAAACAGTCATGTCATGAAGACCACAGAAAAGACAAAACAGATGATCTTTGAGAGCAACAAAAAAAAGTATAGTTGTTCCTTCTTTTGACCACCCTTGGGTGGAAAAAATATGACAGAAAAAGAAGCACTTCCTTGCAACTTACATCAGCTTTACCATTTCTTTGTCATAAGAGAACCTTGTTCTTAACGATGAGCCATATTTTGGATATTGCGCTAAGGCACACGGTTCTGTGTACCCTTCACCAAAACATGAAATGGGGTGATAATCTATCTGCAAATCAAATTACACAATCTTTGCATATTAAAGTCGTCAAAAGCTCATATTAAAAATGATTTACTTACTTTATCCCAATAGAGACGCAACTGACTAAGCCATTCAAATGCTGTACCATCGTTACAACCAGATTTAATCATTTTTTCAATAACATCACGTGCATGAACTTCGATTGTAACCAAGGCAACAAGCTTAAGTCGTTGTAATTTGGTTAGATTGCCTCGGATTGTTTCCGAGAATTTGTTTAACATGGACATCTAAAAATAGACATTTAAAGAAATGGATTGGGGCATCATTAACAAATCAAAACAGATACATTACCTACCAAAAAAACAAAACTGACAGAAGGAGAAAACTTCATATTATTATTACTATTATTATTACTATTATTATTACTATTATTATTACTATTATTATTACTACGAATATTTATAGAGGATTACAAGTTCAAAATAAGATATAGACAAGCTATATACAAATTCTGTTGTACAACTTTGTCCTGTTGAGCTGAAAAGTTAAATATATATATATATATATATATATATATATATATTTAACTTTTTTGAGAGTTATGTTCTCAGAAGCTCTGTGTTGCACTGATGAGCCCACAAAGGGCGAAACAGTACTGTCTGCAGATTGAATATAACGCTCCCTTACGAAAGTTTGGTTGAGCACTCTATCTGAGATAGGAACTTGTTGTTAGCGTAATGCAATGTTCACTGCGCATGCGTAGTTTGAGCACTCTGGGAGGATCCCATAATAACTCTTTCAGCTGTGTTTGCTCCGGTAACATGGCCTGAGAGTTATGTCTCAGAAGCTCTGTGCTGCACTGATGAGCCCACAAAGGGCGAAACAGTACTGTCTGCAGATTGAGTATATATATATATGTTGCATAATTGTCAAACTAGAGAATTAAAATCAGAAGTTAGTTAAAAACTCCTTAAGACTTGGGGCACTTCTGGTCTTAATGGGCAATTCATTGAAGGATTTTGCTCCATAAAAGAAAAAGGTCTTATTAGTGGATTCAAGTCTTATTTTAGGAATTCTAAGAATTTGCCCAGTGTTTCGAGTACTGTTTCTCATTATTTCCAAATAGTCCTGAAAAAACTCACAAGTGTCGCCATGCAAGCATTTATATAATAATAACATAAATACTAAAATAACATAACAACGAAAAAGTGTATTCTGTAAGAATATAGGTCTAATCAAAACACAAATATATTCAGATGAACACTTTTTCTTTCTTTCTTTTGCTTTTAATCTTTTCCAATAATCTCTTTAAAATTGTTTCAAACCCGTACCAATAAAATAATTGTAAGAATAATATAGAGGGATTTTGTTTTTAGAAGTGATAGATCTTATTCATTTTGATTATTGTTATTTATTAAACCTCTGTAGAATTCTGCTTCTCAACAAAATGGAGGAAATTTCTATCCCCAAATGAAAACAAAAATGTGAATAGACAAGAAAAATATGGGAAAGAGTAATGATTTTATATTTATTATGTTTTGGTAATTATGGTAATTGCAATATCGATTTATTATCTTTGATATTTAAGAAAAGCTCTTCAACCACAATTTCTATAATGAGCTCCATGAAATTTTTATCATTTACTTTTTCAAGCTTTCGACAAATTAATTTTTTTGACAAATTATAGAACAGAAATGCTGGTAGAAATCGACAATATCAATACTAAAAAATCTACTATGTTTACGGTCTTCCAACTTCATATTTATTTTCTCTCATCTAAAAGTTAATTTCTTTTATCGAATTAGTAGGAGACTTCTTCATCATAAAACTTCTAAATTGAAGAAATTAAAAAAATATATATATCACACTGTACAAAGTAAATGGAAGTTTACATTTTAAGGTTAAAGACGAAAAAAAAATAAATTAAAAACTCAAGAACAAGTTATAACAAAAATTAACAAGAATATTTCAAAATCGTATATATAATATGAAGTTAAAATAACTTTTTTGCTGGGGTACGATATTTACTGTCAAATATTTCCTGTTGCAGTATAGTCAGTTCTGGCTTAAGAAAAGTTAAATATTCTGTTATTAAATAAATTAAGTGAAAAGTGGCCTATTCGAAAAATTGAAGTTGGAAAAAACCCAACAAAGCATGTCCCAAAATGAAGACGAAAATTGGTGTTTTCATTATTTCTTCCATTAGAATATTTCATTAATAAAATCTGAACAACAATGAAATAATTGTGCTAATACTATTATCAGCAAGGAAATTAAATCTATTCTGTTCTTTAAATGCCTTTGATTACCAGCGCCCTAATATTTAGTTTGCAGTAAAATCAAATGCTCCTTTAAATGCAATGTGCCGATATGTGGGTTAATTAGAGACGTCTTCCTCGACAAACTTAAAATGCCACTATTCTTTAATACAGTCTATAAGGAATAAAGTTTGAACTTTGTCAATAAAGGTATCAAAAAAAATCAAAATGGCATTAACACACAAAACAGAAATTACGGAAAGCCTGTGATGGATAAAGAAGAAAGACAAGGCAGTGGTTAAAGTGGACTGAGAAAATAAACCACAACCAGGTGCGTTGTGAAAATAGGTGAAAACCATGATTCCTTTGAAAGGTTTTACGAATCATAATCGAAGCGAAGAGTACAAATCCATAAGGATTTCTTTACCTGTTTCTTCTTCAGGGTTTTCAATGGCTTTTTATCCTGCTTATCTTTTGTTTGGGTCAGAGCTTTCGTACAATCTCCTGTCCATTGAATTTGGCTTGCAGTAATGAGAAGCTTAAAAACCAATACAAATAACATGTCACTTAAGAAATAACAGCGAGTTAAAGCATGGATGCAAGAACAGGGATGATAACATTAAAAAGTAATATGCAATATATTGCTTTGCCTGTCTCTTTTTTTTCTCCCCCCCCCACCTCCTTCCCTCTCTCTTTCTCTCTCTATCTGTCCATTTATCTGTCCATCTATCAATCAATCAATCAATCAATCAATCAATCTATCCATCTATCTATTGATCTATCTATCTATCTATCTATCTATCTATCTATCTATCTATCTATCCATCTATCTATCTATCTACCTGTCTATCTATCTACCTGTCTATCTACCTATCTATCTATCTATCTATCTATCTATCTATCTATCTATCTATCTATCTATCTATCTATCCATCTATCTGTTATACCAACTAATAAGCAAAAGATATTCTCTGCTACTTGGACTTTCATTGATGGAACCCCTGGTAAACAGTGGGTCCATTTTTGTCTTTCACAGATATTCATCTATGAAAGACCTGAAGGGAAGCAGTAGATCAAGAAAAAGACACCATAAAATGCAAGACATACGGATAGCCACCCCAGGTTTCAGCGAAGGCTCAAGCATCTTGAGACCCCTGTCCTGCGTTATTGGGCCCTATAGCCAAAGCCACGACCAAGGAGAAACCAGAGCTCTACACTTGATCTTAGCCAAAAGGCCGAGAAGTGATATTCTCTGCTACTACCCCTTTATATAAGCTCTTCTTAAATCTTCATTATTTCCAACATGATCTGCCCACATAATACAAGATACACAGTTTTTTTCTTGCACAAAATGCATTGGTCTTGTTAACATCTTTTGTTTGCATGATGCTAATATTCTTTAAAGTTAATTGTATTTGCCCACAAATAACATAGCCCCTTTACTGATTGTCTAAACAGATACCTTTTTATACCTTTCACTAAATAGTGTGCAGTCTATAGTAATGAAAACAATACCAAATAAAAGATTGGTAGTAAACAGGATATAACGTTTGCCGGGGCTCGGGGTATGAGGATTTCAGTTTACACGTTTTTATAGAAAACAAAGATAAGCAGAGACTCATGTTTGGGAAAACGTCGAAAAACAATATTACAGTAAAGATAAAAATCTACGATAAACATACCTGGCCTGCCCACTCTTTCACCCATTTTTCTCTTTTTGTTCCAACTTTTTTGAGAGCTAAACGGCACTGTTTAAGCAGTTCTTTCAATGTCCATCGCATGCTACGTTCCACATCACACAACCATGCCTGTTTGCAAAAGAAAAAACAAGTAATACAATTAGTAGCAATAAAAAAGTATATTCTATATTGAATATTTTATATGAAAACTGTCAAGCTCGAAACCGCAGGGGCGACTTAAGCATTGGTCAAATAATGTCAAAATTTAAGTCTTTGTAAGCCACTCAAAAAAAAGTAATTTGAAATCATGAATGGGAGAAAGGTGGAGAGAGAGATAGCTTAGCAGATAAAAGAAGAACTTGGAAGAAAGAGGATTTCAAAATGGCTTTTGGGTTCATTTCTTTGACAAATTGCCATACCTAATAAAAACATAAGCTGTTATTCCACTGATCCGAATAGAATCTAAGTTTTGTACGGCATGTGATATGGAAAAAATGTTTAATTGGGACATTACCGGGGTATTTTTAGGGAATGAGGTATGAGTATGGAAAGCAAGACAGAGGAGAGGTTTTCAAACATGGTTTGGTGTTAATTATAAGCATCATCCATATGTTAATAGCGCCAGACTTTACTGAGGCCATGGATATGTAACGTTCAAAAGCATATACATAGAGAATCAGGAAATTGGTATAAATTTGTGTAGCTTCGCTCATATCTGAAGGTTTAGCCGAGGGTTTACATGTACGGGATGGCAAAATGGATCAGGGTAATATATGTGATGACAATAATAAACTCCGCATATGGCCGGGGGATTAAGGTGACGGTATAGAAATTAAGGTCGAATGATCGATGGGAAAGGATTCCTTCTTCTCTGTTATAATTTGGGAAAATTGTTCTGAGTCCTTTTACTCTGGTTGCTCAACACGATTGTTTTCGAGATAAAAAAACATTTCAAAATTACAATTACAGCCTTCGTTTTAAATTAGGTTCTTGTGGCGATGAATGAAGGTCTGTTTGTTAGTCAACCTACCTCAACTGGCCCTTCCAAGAGCACTGAATGGCCAAACTCAACGTACTCTCCTTCTGCTGAATACATGCCAACTGCTTCGACTTTCTGACTAATTCCCATCTATAAAGTCAAGTTATAGAGTACGAGAATTAAACGAAAAGAAGAAAAGACACTTTTTTCAAAAAACTATGACTTGGTTGTGACAGCTAAATAAAGGTATGTGATCGATGTGGTAAATCATCACTGTGTGATTTCTTTGAAATTGACTAAAAACACATGATAATGTGAGCAAAGTTTCAAAAAGCTCATTGGTTTCTTTATTTCGCCGAGAAGGGCATCAAAGCTCATTGCCATCCATATTTTAGGAGTAAACGTTTCCTCTGTGCCCATATACTTCCAAATAATTCCCTTTTTCGTCCATTCCTTTCAAAATATGAAACATCTCGTCTATGCGAGTTTCTTTATTCCAAGACATTATATTTTCAGTACATATGAGGATCTACTGTTATAAAGACTGACATTACCAAAAACTGTGGTCAAATGATTATGACAAAAAACAAAATAGTGTGATTTAGGATGCATTATTAAACAAATTTAGTTTAAGCCACTGTGTTCTATCTTAAGACAAAATGTGAAGGTATCTTACATGTTCAAAATGTACTGTAGAGCAAGCTTTGCAACGTCTTTTTTCCCAGGTTTGGCTCACACGAGTTCTTACTTCTCAAAACCTTATTTGATGAAAACTTTTATATCAACACTACTTCCAAATATTTCCATCAAAGAAATATGTGATGAGTACCACGATATATTAAATAATGTAAGTGGGGTCTTTGGGAAAACAAAATACAATAGGAATGGCAATTATAAGGTTGTTTACACACAAATAACCTTCGGTTTTTTGTAAAGCGCTGAAGTTGAAAATAACAGCATATTTCACTGGATAAAACTTACATTTTCCAAAATGCTTATATAAATACACATACATATATAAGACGTTATGTTACTATAGAAAAGTGTTTAAATATAACATATAACATTTAGGTATACATATATGTGTATTAAAATATCTATTAAAAACTTCCTTTTTGCCTTCAGATGTTATATTACGCAATAACTTTGGGGAAAACAAGCTGCAGGAAATAGCTGGTAAAACTATTAGAGAAATATGCTTCTAAGATTCTTTACATATATTGCAAAAAAGTGAGAGAACAAACAATGAGATAAAACCTTAATTAAGCTTATCTTAGTCGTTTTCATTTAGAAATTCCATAAAACCTGGTGCTAGCTAGACGCTAGTGGCGTTCGCTGCTTTTACCTTTTTCTCATTTTCGGATTCCGACATGCTAATGATGAAGTCAGTAGAAGAATAAAATTTGCAGAATACAATATCATGTGAAAGTTTCATGTTTTTATTTAAGTAAAAGGTTACGATACTGAAATTATCTTACTGAGATCATAGGTATAATAATTGAGGTATTACCACCAATGAATATGAAAGTAAACAGTGCTGTTTCCAATCTGATTCAGAGCAACTAAAACAATATTACCTCTTCGTTAAATAGCATACAAATTAAAAATTGATATGAAATAAACCTGCCTTTGTTATGCTCAGAGACTTGATATTATCAAAGCATTTCTTCAAATGTGGTTGTACCTTAAAAGAATAAATATATATACTGTCAATAAAAGAATTATAGACAGGAACACCTTTCAGAAATTCAAATATGCATTGTCAGTATATCAGGCTTGCTATAGGAGAAACGTCATAAACTTAGGACAACAACAATGAAACGGCCTTTTTTCCACAAAAACTGCATTGTGAAAATTTTTGCGTAATTCATTTGTATTTGAAATTTTTACTACTTTAGATTTCCAAAAGGGCAATTGTCATTTATGGATTCAATCTTAAACCTATTCCAAAATTAAGTAGACACCGGGCTGAATCCTAGTTTTCATATTATCGCTTTTTTTGATGGAGTATGGTTCTAGCAGGAAAATAGATGACTTGAACCTGTTACGGATGATCTAGGACTTTCTAATAATTCGGTATAATGTCATCTATAAAAATGATAGAAAAACACAGTGCTGACCTAATCTTCTAATAAACACTCATCAAACCAAACCTAAGAGGACGATCTTGCAAAAAGTACTCTCATTGGACTTTCAAGACGAAGTAAGAGTCTGCAAAAGTACACGCTGAGTATGCGAAGTGTGGTCGATTCGTTTTAATAGGTACTTAGCTCAAATAACGGTTGTGCTCAATGATGTTCCATCTATGCAGCATTTGAAGTGTCAAGCTGAGCAAGTTTCTTCTGAATTACAGTCGTTTCTTAACGGCATCGCCACATTTATTTTACGGTACATAATAAGGCACCATACTTTGAATTCCTTTAGTATACCACAAGTGAGAGGTGCGTAATTTTATGTCAACGTTACACCGCATTGTGCCTATTTTCATAAGTAGCTAGCCACTTGTAACTAATGTTTCTATTTTGTTCTTGTCAGTTCAATCTTTGAATTAGGTGTCTGATTTTTAAAAACAAAGTGGCATCGAGTAAGGTAATTATCAACAAGTTAAAATGTACATGGTCCTCTCTCACTCAAGCTGCAGTTGTCCTTATTAAAGCAAAATAAGGGTCATAACAATCATTCTTGATGCTATCAAAGTCATTATGACTATTAACATTATAATCATCATCATTCATCAATTATCAGAACATCACCATCATTAATATTAACACCACTAACAAAGGTATTAACGTAGTCATCCTTTTTACAGTCACTGGTCTAAACCAATATCCAAAATAATAAGAGTTCTACAAAATATTACTCTTTCAATAATTTATACAAAACGATATCAAATGAGTACAAATCAGTCACTCAATTAATTAACAATTAAACAATCAATCAATTAATTAATTAATTATTTGTGCTGTCTTTGACCCAGGGATTTTTTTCTAAAGGGTTTTTCATAGTTTTTTAAAGATTTCTCTCCTCAGCCTTTTTTCCTGAGATATTTATATCTTCTTTCTCACTTCCATCCATTATATTATTCAGCCATGTTATTTATTATCCTTCCTTATTATTTAGGCATTCTGGTAGGATAATTCCTGCAGTCTCAAATTTCTCTCTAAATTGTTCTTACCATTTCATAAGAACAGTAATGACGCTGGTATTCAAGGTATTTAGTGAATAAATTTTTCATTTCAAAAAAAAGCAAAAATGTATCAAGGTGCCGAAGAAAAGTACTCAAAGCTATTGGTTTACTCTTATGTGACCTCAGCCATTATTGTGTTCTTTTAACCTAAAGCAACCAAAGCATTCGAACCAACATCCAGCTTGACTGGGAATGGCTTTGTCTTAAAAAAAGCAAAATAGATGCTGTAATATACAGAGTAAATTCTTAATACCTAAGGCATAGCAAAGGGATTTAAAGCCTGTCAGGATTTAGCTGAATCATATTCATTTTAGTAGGACGTGATTGTGTTTAGGGCAAAAAAATAAGCATGGTCACAAAGTTTTTGGTTGGTCAGGCAACCCAAAAATCTTCAATACCTGCCCCCCCCCCTAACCTTCGTTGCACAACAGCTACATAACTAACATCTATACTTAGACGTTTTCTCAAATTTATCCACCCTTTAACTATGTCTATCCTTTTTTTAGCTTCAACTGTCAATGCCTACATCTCTGATCCATGCAATGGGGAATAATGATGATTATGCGATGTTTTTCTTTACTTTGAGTTTAAAGTTTCTTCACAAAGTTCCTTTCTTCTTCAGAACCTCACTTTAGTCCAATTTTACACACTACTATAGCAAGGTTAAGTACATTGATGAGCGTACATACCGCTTCTGGGTTTTTCGATTGACCAAGAATTTCCAATAAGTCATCATTTGATAGGAAATAAAATCTGGGAAAAATCTGTCTTTTTGTTTCCAAATACATATCGAGAGATTTTTGGATTTCTTCTAATTTCACATTCATTTCATTGAGTGTTTCAAGCATTCCTTTTTATCATGAAAGAAAAAACGGTAAATCAAGAAAAGCATGTTGTAAAAACAAAGTATAGCTCAAACATTTGAGGCATATGAGCCTCTATATACAAATACATATACACATATACATACCTAAGTAACAATTACACTAAAAAATAAAAAATATACACATTATGTATATATATATATATATTACGCTCCCTTACGAAAGTTTGGTCGAGCACTCTATCTGAGATGGGAACCTGTTGTTAGCGTAATGCAATGCTCACTACGCATGCGTAGTTTGAGCACTCTGACAGGATTCCACAGTAACTCTTTAGGCTCTGTTTGCTCCGGCAATATGGCCAGAGAGTTATGTCTCAGAAGCTCTGTGCTGCACTGATGAGCCCACAAAGGGCGAAACAGTACTGTCTACAGATGAGTATATATATATATATATATATTTATTCAGTTATCATTTTCTGATTAATGTTTTTGCACAACGCTGTATTTCGTTGGCAAAACCAAACTACCACGTGGTAA
>RDPX01000354.1:200471-207971 GCA_003991215.1 Morbakka virulenta | reverse complement strand
GATAGATGGATGGATAGATGGATAGATAGATATATAGATAGATGGATAGATAGATAGATATATAGATAGATAGATAGATAGATATATATATAGATAGATGGATAGATAGATAGATGGATAGATAAATAGACAAATGGATATCCGTTGAGTGTGCTGAGTTGCAACATACGATGTAACAAATGAATCGAAACGTAATATTGTCTTCCGCATACTTCAGATATTCAGCCCACATACTGTCAACTACTAGATAACGGACGTAAAATAAACATTTGTCCTACTACCATGTCGTTTTCTTCTTTAACACCACAGACTATACATTGATACTAATAAATCTAATCATTTCAACCAAATACTTACCTTCCAGTTCAAATTAACATCATCAAATTCAGCTGATTCACGTGGTAGCTGCTTCCTGATATCTTCTCCAAGAAAGATATTCTGTTCAGTAATAAAAATTAGTAAATTAAGTTGTAACAAATACACTTGGATAGTACATTAAGTTAGAACGCTCTCTAAATTTATAATTTCAAATCAATTTATAGAGGATTACAAAATAATATGTCTGCAGGACAACAAATTATATTTTGTTGATATTTCATAATAAACGATCGAAAACTTTAGAGGATAAATTGGTATTAATGAAGCTTATTCTAATTAATAAGAAAATATTTTTAATAGAGTAAATGCACAAAAGAAACTAGGAAAAATTTAAAAAGGAAAAGACAGAGTTTGAAAACAAATTTGAAAGAAGCCACAAATAAAAAAAAGGCATTATTCGCTTATTGTTTTCCAAGAAAGAGGAACCGGAAAGGTAGAGTCACAGAGATATTTAATGATACAAACATTTCATATTTAATGATACTATATTCTATTAATCTTGAATATTCTTAACTTTATGGGCTTAGTAAAAGCAAGACTCAGAGAAATATCTCCAGTAACGTGGCTCAGAAAAAGTCTATGACTTTCCAAATCAAAAGTGGCTCAACTAAGCATATTTGAAAACCAGGGCACAAAATAATAAGGATCAAGAAAAGGGCCTCTATGGGAATTCAAACTGTTCATCAGGTAGCCCCAGACTGAGCCAGATAAGAGGCTATCTGCGGCTCCCAATCTTATACCCCTACGAAGTGAATGCATAGGAAACGACGAAGAATATATGGCATTCTATTTGGCAAAATACTTCAGAGGTTTTGAGCAACAGGACATGTTGCCTTGTTGGTGTATAATAAGGATAATATTTCATTAAATACGAATTCCTTTTTTTACTTTGTGTTGGCAGTAAAGAATCAAGATTCACTTACCTCTAAATACATCCACTGACGCTGTACTGTAAGAATCATTTCCGTAGCTTCTAGAATATGGGAAAGGGTTCTTTCCCATCGATCAACCTACAAAATCGTATAAAGTGTAAAACTGAGCCATGTTTACTCTGTAACAAAAATGCTGTTGTAAAAGAAAACAAATATATAAAACGAAAAATTTATGCAAAATGGTGGTATAGGGAAAACAGATAATAATTCTTCAAATAGACAGGCATGAGTTGCATATTTTTCATTAGCTCTAATGCTACTAAAATACAATGAAAATCGGATAAAAAGTCATGGATTGAAATAAAAAAGTAATAAAAATATGTAAGCTGATAATATTTGAATGTTGTAGTGCCAGTCAAGGAAAAGGTAATGTACTATGAAATGTCTTGTATTAATGGGGTTACTGAATCGTATTTTCGAAAAAGAAATAAGAAATCAAATGTAAAAGTGAATATGCTGAGGATTGAACATATTAATGGGAGTCATAAAATATTCTGATGATACTGTACTGGGTGCTGGTAGCAAAAGACTGTCATGAAAAAGGTAAACGGTTTAGATACTAATAAAGTTAAAAGAAAAGTCATGGTTACATCTAGTAAAAGCGAAGGTCCATGGCCTAGGTCTTTTGAATGAAGAAAGAAGCTATTAGAAAATATTAAAAGGAATCAATTTGACTTAAGAATTGTTGTAAAGCACAAAACGAATAGAGCTGACGTGTAGGAGCCACAAGATCAGGAAATATGGAATGTTTGTTTTGCAGAAAAGAATGAATGTAAAAGACGAAATAGAAGACAGAAGTTGATAAAAGATACAATTAGAGGAAAGCATATTCCAGCATCCCTATTGTATGAGTGGAGTAGTCAAGTATTCTGTGGCACTGTAACATGATGTAAACAAATCAGTAATTTATCAAACAGATTACCTCATGTTCAAAGGGCTTTACATATCTTGAGGCTTTCATAGTCGAAAGAGTGACTTGGTTATCTTCAAGGTTCTGGAATATCTCTTCAGTAGCCCTTTCGTGAAATGCAAGAAATTATCAATTAGTTAGTAGAATGCAGCACACACAAAATTCAATATGTCAAAGTAAATACCGGTTTTCTGTCAAGAAAAGAAGACATCAACTAAGCACTCAAAAAAAATAAAGATTTGAATAATTTGTTAAGATTATTGAACATCATATCCCAGACAAGCGGAAACTCGGCGGGAAAATGTAAATATTATCTTCTATTTTATGAAATAATTAAAAATTGATATGTTTTTAAGTAATTGATGAAAATGTGAAAAGGAAAAAAAATTCTTGAAAAAAACCGCGAGCATCAAGCTTCACAGTAGTATTCTTGTGGGTAACAATTAAGAATTACTAGCTCATTGTTTGAAAGTAGATGAGGAGAAGGTGGAAATAGCTTGATAGATAAGTGGAATTTTTTGATTGAATGTTTATAACCTTTTCTTTGAAATTTTTCATTTTGAGTTCACAGATCAGCTGTATCTTGTCACTTTTTCCTCTCCTATCGACTTGTTTTAGAGGTTCCATGTAACACTTTGGCAAAGAAGCTATTTCAAATTCTCTTTTTATTTTCATAATCCGATATTTTTAAATGAAAAACAAAATTTAAATCAAGAATTTTCATCAAGGTTATTTTCAGATTAAGAATTGTGCTTTTATAAAAATTTCTGTGGAAAAGAGGTTGTGACATTAGTTGATGATTACCAATCAAATCAAACAGTTTTACCTATAATGAAAATGTTGGAGAGTCAATGATATTCATCAACATATTCCTGCCCTGTCTTACCCAAAGATCAACTCGCAATTATTAGTGTACTGGTACCCCTGAAAGTCAATGTAACAGATAAAAACGTTGCCAATAAGATCGAATGCTCAAATTTTCGAGTTTTAGGGAATATTATCTGGAGCAATAAACGGAATAAGAATAATATAATATAAATATAATATAAATATAATATAATATAATATAATATAATATAATATAATATACTATAATACAATATAATATAATATAATATAATACAATATAATATAATATAATATAATACAATATAATATAATATAATATAATATAATACAATATAATATAATATAATATAATATAATATAATATAAAATATAAAATATAAATATAATATAATATAATATAATATAATATAATATAATATAATATAATATAATATAATATAATATAATATAATATAATATAATATAATATAATATAATATATATAAATATAAAATAATATAATATAATATAATATAATATAATATACTATAATACAATATAATATAATATAATATAATACAATATAATATAATATAATATAATACAATATAATATAATATAATATAATATAATACAATATAATATAATATAATATAATATAATATAATATAAAATATAAAATATAATATAATATACAATACAATATAATATAATATAATAAAATATAAAATATAATATAATATAATAAAATATAATATAATATAATACAATATAATATAATATAACATAATATAACATAATAAAATGTAATATAATACAATATAATATAATATAATATTAATATAATATAAAATATAATATAATATACAATACAATATAATATATATACAGACATATATTTATATATTTTTACCAATGATTACAAAGGGTAAGTTTTTTTAGTTTCCAAAACATATGTTTAGTACAAAAACTGTTATTAAACTCTACCAAGTTAAAACGTCAAAATTGAAATAAAGTTTAATGTGACATAGTAATCAGAAATAAAGGTTCAAAGAATAAAAAGAATTAATTTTTTCTTTTACAGGAAAAACATCTAAAAACAGTCAAAACATATTCATTTGCTTTTAACTCTAAAAACATCAACAAAAACAAAGTACCTTAGTCTAAAGTGGCCTCGATCCTTGTACGGCACTACATCCAGGGATAGAAGCTCCCACACACTGGCAATTTCTTTGATTGCCTAAAAGAAATAAAAATTAATAAATCAATTTCAATGACCTTCTAATTATGATATGTCCCACCAATAGTTAGTGCCTACAATTTATAACCTCTAAATAGTTTAAAAGAATTGATTATGAAAGAAGCAAAGAAGATTAGAGCTGCTGCTATGCCAGTGAAAGCCTGGCAATGGTAATGTTACTTCCTTCCTCTTTTCAGAGTTTCAGTCTCATCAGGGCAAAGTAAAGTATTCACGACATCCTTTCTCTAAAGGCCCGTACCATTCATCAGTAGAAAGGGTGTCACCTTGGAACTTAAATTCCTGCTGCAAGGACCAAATACGATGAGATAATACATAGTTAGCATCCACTTTCTAGAGCAGTACAGCACAGAAGTAACAAGTGAAGTCATAAACACACAAGCTATTAGCCGATCCATAAAATAGTAAGATACAAGGCATATATTTCCAATCAGCTTATCCTTTACGATGGTTCACTGCAGACCGAAAAGGCATTTCTTGTACCTTCTTTTGATAAAGATGAAAAAGCGTTGGTATCGTTCTTATTACATATTTTTCACTGTCAGTTTTATTCTGTATTATTACTTTATAGGTGTAATTTCACTTTAATTTACTTAAACGTATTATATCTCTTGTTGGGCGTGACCGTAGCACACTACAATTGATATGCTTTCCATTTGTTTGCAGATTCAAATTTGCAGCTGACGCTATTGGTGGCTACTTTAAAAAGCTATCTTCCAGTTGTTTTCTTATTTCGATACTCTGCAGCTTTTTATCGGGGGCATGGAATATCCCAAAGCCACAGATGGCATACGTGCTCATTAACTGTCAATCACTATTTACTTATGTATACAAAAACTAAGATAACTCACTGTAGTTTATACATACAAATACCTATGACTCAAAATCTTGAAAGTCTTGCATTAAATGATGTATTGCGCTCTGGCAATTAAAGGTTGGGCAAACTGATTTGGCGTGTCTGAAAATAATCTTGGCTTTAAATGCTCTAATTTTACTAAAACAGGGCGTTTCATCAGTATAGTGGTCAATTATGACATTTTCTAAGTATCCAACTTCAACCTCTGTATTTTAATGCTTTTGTAATTTGTTGAAACTGAACTATCACAACATATCTTGGTCTGAAATGAAGTATATGGTGCCATACAATGGAGGCAAAGTAAAATAAATCCTTTTAATACTAAATCAAGACAGAAAAACAACTTGTATTCAAAACTATATGTAAAAAGGGACAGACTGCTTTCTGTCACCACTGTTATTCTTTTGGGCTAACTTGTACTATTCCGTGTAAATGGATCGGTTGAATGTATTACAGAGATGGCTTGAAAACCAGATTATGCCCGTGTGACCACTGTGCGAATGCACAAAAAGCTGATGTGAAGAGTGTGTTCATTTGGAAGGAAGAGGAGAATAAAACAAAGAAAAGAAAAAATACCTTCATAGATGCTACCACATGAGGCATAGGGAGAAAGAATGTTGAAACTCCGCTTACCCCTGTGCTAAGAACAGAGGTAAGTGGAGGGACTTGAAAGAAAAGAATAACCAAATCTGGAGATTGGAAAGTGCCATAAAGCAAAGATGACGAAGAGGAAGAGAAAAAAATGAAACCTAATGACCTAGTGATTCAGCCCTAATGACTAAAAAAATGGAAACATACAAATATAGTCGTACGTCTTAATCAATAAATTGCGAGAATTACAATAAATTATATATAAATAATATAACTCATAATCAACAATAGATAATACTAATTAATAATGAATTGTATTAATTGTATATAAATAATATATAAATATGATTAATTATATAAAAAATATGATATACTTTACTAAACTGCATTGGATGCATTTGATATTCTATAGATACAACCCAAATCAGTATTTATAGAACGTATACATATGTCTAAAGGCAAGTCTCATACAAATGAATATTACTTTACCTCTTCAATAGACAATTCTTTACTAGCTGCGCCTGAAACTTCTGAAATTTGATCAGCAAATTGATCCATTCCTATCTCAATGATCTTTTCCAAAGTAAATGTTTCATCTGCAAGAATGAAAACCTAAATGAATCAAGCTCATGACTTTGGAAATATATGCACTACAGAGGAAAAAAGGTTTCCTGACAACACATCTTATGAAATATACATGTATTAGGTTGTGGTATTGGATTACGTTTTGAATACCTATCAGTCAATCTAATATTTTAAGCGACCGTGTAGATGGGATTGAACCTGGAAAAACACCCAAGCATATTAAAAATAAGGAAAACGTTACCCCAACATAAATTTGACTATATTTTACACTTGGCTTGATCTTTCCAGTCACATATTTCCGCTAAAGATTAGCTGTTTGGAAGGTAATTAGTCAAATTCTTTCTATAATTTTTGTCTTTTATCATCGAATCTTTCAATAATTAGGTTGACTGACAGTTGCATGGTATACAATTTGTTGGATGTGAAGATAAAAAGCCCTTTACTTTGCGTTCATAATCACCTTCAGATAATGCCTTGATGAAAATAAAAATTAAGAGATAACTTTGTTTTAAACTTCAGTGTGTGTATGCGTTCATTTATCGGCCTTTTTAACTGTGTAGTCTCATTAGAAGTACAAATATTAATTCGATTTATCTGTTATTCCAGATCAAGGAAAATCCCTGTGATTTTTTCTAAAATTGGGCGAAATACCGAGTAAGGGAATTTCTGCCTTGTAAGGTGCAAATCCCGCTTAAAAGAATTATTTTTCTAGTAACAGATTCTGCCATACGAAAGAGTTTAGTATGTCTCTAGCTGTGTCAAACGAACGATTACAGCTAAATTCTGTTCCATTTTGGAATCAAAATCAGTAAACTTACTGACATAAAAATAAACTTCACGGTTGCCATCTAACTGCTAAAAGTGTTGAATGAAATACTGGGCTCACACTTGTGACAAATGTTCAATATGCAAGACAACAATGCATTAATATATTGTTGCCATCGGGTACAAATGTTTTCAGTAAATATTGGAATAAGTTACCCTACCGTTGTGATCAAATGGCTTTTGAACTTCTCCTTTAATTTGTGTCCAATGTCTCTCTCTCATTGCTGGATTTTTCAAGTCTTGTATTAGGGGCATTGTTCGTTTGAACTGCTCTATACGACTTTTTGTGGAATCACAAATTTCCCATTCTTTTTCCTTTGTGCAACAGAAAAATAAA
>RDPX01000354.1:130636-182492 GCA_003991215.1 Morbakka virulenta | reverse complement strand
GAAGCAGTCACCTTGTAGTACACCCTTTTCTAGTTTAATGAAATCACTAATGAACAAGTTGGTCAGTATGGCTGTGTGGAAGTCACTATACAGAATTCTAATAATAGTAACAATATCGTCTGGAATATGATGATGTTTCAGCACAGTTTCTATTAGATTGTGGTTGACTTCCCCAAAAGCGTTTTTCAGATCAATTAATGTAATTGTAATAGAGCGTTGTTTACGGCGTGCATCGTTAATTGCGTGAGTCATACTAGCAATATGCTCGTACGTTCCAGTTAATCCAGGCGTAAAACCTTTTTGGATACTTGCCTCAATGTAGTTGTTTTTGACTAAAAACTCAAATACACGATCTCGAAGTAAAGAAGTAAATATTTTCAACATAACAGGTTCTAAAGTGATAGGTCTGAAATTACCTGGGTCTGACTTTTCCCCCTTTTTGTATATAAGGAATAATAATAATAATAATAATAATAATAATAATAATAATAATAATAATAAATCCAGGGCTGCTCAGGGTAGTAAAATGGTCGGATTGTTACCCATAAGCTACCGTGAGCAGGATTGGATGATAATGGCTGACTTTATCATTTTCATTAGTATCTTGCAATTTGATATATAGGATGGAAATTGTATTGTTAATTAATCCAAGAATAATAATAATAATAATAACAATTTATTGAAAGAATCCAGGGAAAATCAAACATCTGCGAAGTTCAAAAAATTGTATGAACATTAAGGGCCCATCTCATGAGGAAATTCCTGTCAATATAGTTATCATCCGGCTAATGATATAGCTAATGACAGCTCATCCAACTATTTACCTACTTACACTAGTATTATAAAAAATTAAAACTGCTGATGATAAAAACAAATCCGTAGTCTTTATTTTTTAAAGGGGGCAGTTGCACTCTCATCCTTGGAAAATTTTTTATTCGTTGTGAGAAAATTGATATTTTCTCATTGTTTTACAATTTTATGTAATGTACGCTTTGGCAGATAGCCAATAAACGATTTAATTTAGTATGTTGCTATTTTAATATTTCTCATCATTGAAGTTGATCCTACTATAAAAATTACATTTCGAGATCTTTTGCAAAATAATGTTTTTCATACAGTTTGTATTCTGATTTGTTTTTGAAAAATTTCGGTCATTAGGAACTTCCATTTTCTTTGACGAACAGACATAGAATATTGGAAGATAGTGTCCTTATTGTGGAGTCTTATTGTGGACGAGCATCGGCTGTTACAAAAGCTGACAAGGAAATAAATAAAAATGTTTTCAGCAATTTGGCACAAGTGGCAAAGTGTCGGGCTTTACCTACTGGCACATCAACTGCAAAAAAAGTTTCAATGCCAAGTGATTTACAGGGTCTTTTAAAGCCCCAGATTTAAACAAAATGCTTGACCATGGGCTTATGAAATGGAAAGAGTAATGCCCTTCAATTAGTGTTGAAATTATGCTTGCAATTAGTTAATTTTGAACTTAAATTTGTCGATCCTTTAGCAGAGTAGATAATATTGTTATAAACTGACTACACGAAAAGCAAATTGCCGTGGTGTGGATCTAAATTAATTGCTTGAAGGAACGTTGTGTAGCTTTTAAAAAACGGCGTTGGTGGTCCCATGCAAACTTGCAACGTCAGCTCCGTAAGAAGTGTGTTTAAGACTTTGGAGGTAAAAGACAGGATTGGATTTTTGCAACATGTGAACTAATACTTCTTTCAAAAGCTGGGTTTTTTTCCAACAAGCTAAGTCTCACAAATCGCAGATTGTGGCAAATATTCTCTTTTCTATAAATAGACTCTGAACAATTTAAATAATAAAAATAGCTTGCCAAATTTACAAATTTACATACAAAAATTTATTGTTGAAGGAATGTGCAAACAGGCAAATACAGTTGCCCTATTAGACGTGTTAAAATGGAAAATCTGAAGATAAACCATATTTTCATGCTTTCTACTTTTATAAATAATAAGACATTACAAAGCATGCAATATTTAAGGTATTTACCCTCTGTCGTCATCTGAAATATCTACATTTATTTCTTTACAGATTGCCTAGGTGTACTGGCAGTTGCCACGCATTTATCTGCAAATGGCAAGAAAAAGGTAGAGGTCTCCTTCTCATCCAACACCACCTCTACTTTTTCAAGGGATTGTACATTTTAATAAACTTAATTGTCATTACCGAGTCTCACTAACAAGTGAGATAGAACTCCTTATCATGGTGTTTGCCTGAACCTTTTCTGGCTCTTGTGAAACATCAATGGTGATTTCTTTTGACTGATATGTCAATGGCAAATGAGTTGCCGAAAACTCACTTTCCTCAGCTCCCTCTAATTCGGTCGCTATCAAACAATTCTCTCTTTATTATTGTTTCATAGTTTGTGCAAGAATGTGTTGTCAGGTTTAACAAATCCCGTGACAACACCACCTAATATGACTAGCAAGTTGCCCTTTTCTACATAGTAGTTCTCAAATCTGGCATCAAATGTATCGTGTAATAACTAAGAAATAGATTCAAAAACTCGTGTCCAGATATATATTGAATCAGTTTTAAAGGTTTGGAATTGTTGTAAGCAGCTTTTCAAATTTGTAAAAAGCTTTATGAGACTATTAATATTTCATTCTGGCTAGGCTCTCTTTTCAGTTCTTTTAAATACAAACTTCGGCCTACGATCAATTTCGGTAACCTTNTATCAAACAATTCTCTCTTTATTATTGTTTCATAGTTTGTGCAAGAATGTCTTGTCAGGTTTAACAAATCCCGTGACAACACCACCTAATATGACTAGCAAGTTGCCCTTTTCTACATAGTAGTTCTCAAATCTGGCATCAAATGTATCGTGTAATAACTAAGAAATAGATTTAAAAACTCGTGTCCAGATATATATTGAATCAGTTTTAAAGGTTTGGAATTGTTGTAAGCAGCTTTTCAAATTTGTAAAAAGCTTTATGAGACTATTAATATTTCATTCTGGCTAGGCTCTCTTTTCAGTTCTTTTAAATACAAACTTCGGCCTTGTTGATTGGAGTGAAAACTGTGACACGCTCACTAGGCAATTGACGATAGGTAGGTAGATAGATAGGTAGGTAGATAGACAGGTAGGTAGATAGGTAGATAGATAGGACGGTAGATAGGTAGGTAAGTGGTGGTGGTAAGTTTTGCATAAAGACTTGAAAAATGCATGATATTCTGAGTATTTGACCATTTTCCAACATTCATGAAGAGATAACATAACTAAGTCTTAAACCCAAGTGATATAGCTAAACACAATAACTATTATAAGGAAAAGGATTGGAAAGCAAAGAAAGCAATGTAAACAGAAAAATATGTTGCTTCAAACATGTTTTGAACCATTGGACATGGCATTTATTGGTAATCTGACTATCTAAGTCAGCTCTTGGAACTTCTTTAAATAACAGATTATTTGCAATTTTGACGTTTACATAATTGGTTTACTCTTTTCTCCGATCCCCACCGCTTGAAATTTCATTTAAATTAAGGGACAAATAAAGATGATTCAAAACCAAAACGATGACAGCCTTTCCACCTTAGAAACGTACCTCCAATAAATGTTTGCGGGGAACAATTTCAAAAAATTCAACGAGAAATAGAATATGTGAGATAATGTAAGGTGGCAAAACTGAAAATCGTCGTGACTTAAGTTATTAGTTTCACTTTTATTAAAATGGAGACAACAGTTTGTGACAAGAAACAATAGTTCGGTAAGGTAACAATGTTGATTTAAAAGACTAATCAGCACTGGGAAGATTTAAGAAATCAAAAAATTGAAAGAGTTGGATCTCTGGGAGGCACTCACCCAGTGTTTATTTTTAAAATTGAAACAATAACAAACATAAGAACGTACCTGCTCATCTTCAAATTCTAAGTTATCGTAAACACGCTTTCCATCAATTTTAACAAGAAGTGTTTCGCTTATTGTTCTACAGTCTCCAGCAATGCTTGAATTTGCATTTTTGTATCCATCAACAAGTGCCTGAATCTAGAGATTGATAAAAGAGTGACATAGGAGGTAAAAGTGATCAAAGAGGGCTATAATCCACAACCTACTGTTTTACTCTCAATATGTTATCGATTATTAAAAAGAGCCACGTTTCCGTATTGGATACTGAGCAAAGTAACAACAAAACAAAAAAGAGAATAGAGCATATTGCACAGGTTTGCAATGCAGTAGTCCTACCTTTATAGGTGTGAAATGTATTGTAACTGATTTGGAAAAATATATGAAGAGGTTAGCCAATTAACCAACTTTTAAGGTTTAAAACCCACTAGGAAACACACTACAAAAGTCGCCTTCATATTCTGCTTTTTTCTTATACCCCAATATAATATTGCACAAATATATCAACTAAGCATGCTTAGGTAGGTTTCTGTTCCGAAAAAAGTGCGTAACACCTTATTATCGATTCCATATCAAATACCAATTATATCTCTTAATTTTTACAGGTCATTTTTTCTCAAATAAGACAAATAGGACGTATATATAGATTTTTTACTAAGTTCCTGAGTGTAAATATCCGTTTAAAAAAACTAAAAAAGAGATAAAAAAATTACTAAAAGGACTGATTTTAGTATCCACAAATAGGGCATTGCACTCCTACCCAGCATTTTTCTAAAATAAAACTCTTTAGTCGATACAAAAATTATCAGTTCTCATAAAAATTCAACATTTTTAGTTTGATCGTACGATATTTAGGTTCAGTGATTAACTGTGAAATAAACAAGTAAAGGAACACATAATAATCAATTGAAATTTTACCTTGCTACAATTAAGCCTGCAATCGTTGATAAAGTACTCGGATACACCTTTTGATGCCCAAGTGAGCTTTGTCAGACCCGGATGGACTTTCTTATCCAGAAACCTTATGCGCTCACGAAATAGGCTGCGCTCTTCAGGTGAAAGTGCAGCGATGATTCTGTAGATCAAGAAATATAGAAGACTTGGCAAATTATAGACACAAACAATAATTCAGCCCTTGGAAATAATACATGTACTGTTTAAAATGGTCCAATTGCAAGGTGTGTCAAAGTTGTTCTAGTTTTCATGCCTTTCCCAACTTATGCCTGCCAATGAACCAGTATATGGGTACAACGGGAAAAGTATGCAAAACTTGCGTTTAATAATCAAAACAGGAAAAGGGTGCATATGACATATTTTATTTATAACAAAAATTTGTGAAAGATACATATTATATAGTTAAAGTGCAGCCATTTGTTGCTAACTGGGGTATTGTTCAGAAAGGAAGCGAGAACTCTCGAGGAATTTGACCATATGCTTAACCATTTCAATAAGGAGCAATTTTAGAATCACAGCATTAAATAAGAGAACCCACCTTCTCTATCTGAGGAGTGGCTAAATCGAAATTTGTCATTTAATATCAATAAATAGGGTTCGACGACTTACGACTGGTACCTAATAGGAAAGTATGTCGTCTAATTAATTATAGGTGCTGGCATTAAAGTGCCATAATCCCATTTGGTTTATTAAGGATCATTTTTTTAAACAGGGTCTGTTTTGCATTTAAATTCAATTTATGTTATCCATAAAATGAGGATGTTAATTTTATTTTTGACAAGAAAAGAACATATTTAATTTTTCCCATTCTTAAGCAATCTTTTTTTATATAAATTTCCCTTTTAACAAAGGCTCTTGATTTTCGCACATCTTGATTCAAGGATGATTCCCATTCTACCAACCAAGATAAAGCAAATCAAAGTGTACCACTTTTCTACGTAACAATAATTAAGTTGGTCAAATTCGAAGTTGCCTAATGTCGCAGTCTATTGCGATTTTCTTTGTTTTACCTAACATCAAAGTGACTTTGTACCAGTATCATAAAGGTGTGCCAGATGATAATAAAACCACTTTAGAAACATACAAAATCAACAAAGCAAGAAAACAGTTCCTAACTGTGATTTGATTAACATTTAAAATATCTCAGTTATCTTAAGCAACCCGCAACATAGACAATGCGATCCATGTCGCCGAAGATTCGACTAACTAAGGAATACAGAGTTCACTTAAAATATAACAGCATCAGCAAACCCAAAACAAAAACGAGGTTTAGTTTGACATACCTGTTGTAATCTCTAACAACAAGTAAGGCATTTTCCTTAAGTACACGCAGCTCTTCTTTCTTAGAATTCACATCAAAAGCATAATGTGGAATCTCAAACATTAAACGTTCCCAGTAATTGATTTCTTGGAAAAGTTTCTCTAGTTTTCTAAAAGTAAAAAGAATACATAACATTGCTGGTTTTATTTTGCTTGTGTTATACAGTGAAGAAAACCTGTTGCACACTCAAGGAAAACCCGACTGCAAAGTTTTAACGTTCTTGACGGTCTGTTCTATTATACATATACATAGACATACGCATAGACACACACCTACTCTTTCGCCTCGTGGTGGGGACCCAGTGATCCTAGCAATAGCTAACTATTTCTCTTTATTGAGTAGCTTCAACTAGAGTTTTTAGGAGACGGCATATGTCCGCACTGGTTTGGTTTTACAATCATGCCTTTGATTTGCGACCACCACGCCTTCCGTCCATCTTTTCTAAAATGAAAAGTTTCTCCAGTTTATTAATATCACTGCTTTGATAAATGTTCCATAGTAACTGTGTTACAATTCTGCTACTATGGTTTTTACAAGCATAAATATTTTTTGGTACACTCTCGATTATTTCTGCTATCCACCCTCGGTTCTTTGTTCTGTCTAAGAAATTCTTTGCATTCTTCACAAAGTTTGAGATATTTTCCTTTTCGTTGCCCTTGTAATATTGCAAATTGCGGTGTAATAGATAAGAAAACGAATGGTCTTTACATGCATTTGAAATAATTGTCAAAGATAATTTACAGCCAACTCGACTTTTTTTTGGCAAAGTAGTAACTATTTCATAATCATTCTTTCGAAATGGCAATTAGTAAAGTGATCAGGAACAAGTTGGCTTGAAAAAACCATTGGCAAGAATCCACCACTGCGATTCTTTGATATAGTTTTAAATTCCATACGAATAATATCCTATCAAATAATAATTTTTGAACTATTAGCACTTACAAAATCCTTAGCTTCTAAATAAATATATTTTTTTCGTCGGTCATTTTTATGTAACCACATCAAGACTTGCCCGAACAAACATTTTAAATAATCGCAAAATACTAAATTTACCGGTTTTTCAACCAATTTCAAAGAGGTAACTAATGAAGCAACATCCACTTTTAGGTAACGAGATAACCCCAACAGATAATGTGATCAATCATTTCAGTAATTTTTCAACGTATAAATATGGCAATAAGTAAACTCTGATGTAAGTATAGAATCCAGTAAATAACATTGGTAGGGAAAAATTCGAGGAAAGAATTTTAAATAGAAGCTCAAGATTAGTAATAAGGAGTGTCCATTTCATTTAAAAATTACTAAACATTCATAATTTAAAATACATTGGGATGGAAAAGGAGAGAAGGGTATTCATAATTAAAAATGTGATTTTAAGCACGGTATGGTGCTGTGAGCCATTATAGGAAATTGGAAGATAGCTACCAATACCAAGAAAAACATACCAAAATATGAATAAAAAATATCGTGATCTAAAACGTTAAAGGCTCTTTTGTTATCACTCACTGCAACCAAAATGTCACAATAATAACAAATAAATCAACGATAAAAAGGGAAGAAGATGTCAACAAGATTGATGTATTTAAATTTGAAACAGTAGTGCGGCTATTCGCGGAAAAGTTTGAGCTTAAACTCTCTGAAGTTAAATTTAACTCTAGTCTAGCTCTGTTAGTAAAACTAAACTTTAAATTTGGCAAATTCAACGTATTTAAGCATTGGCATTAGATCGGGACAAAAGGCAGATCCCAATTGAGGGTTTTGTCAATAATTTCCAATGGTGCTCTCAGTAAACACACTGAACTGAAGACACTTTGGTAATTAGTCCTTGATATAGTCTGTTTTATTCTTTCCACCAATCCTAACCAACCCCTGTCTCATTAACAATTAAATTTATCTGCCATTATACGGAAGAACATACGTCTTTTAAAGAGCCTGGGAAAATTTCTGGGATACAAAAAGCATTTTAGTGGCGTGACATGACGTGTGTCAAAATCCTCAAAATGTCCTTATTCAATATGATGAGATTAGGCAACTGTCAGGAAAATAAATAGTATGATCACATGCTATGTTTGCCGTTCTTATATCACAGGATTCTTCGACATGAAATAGTTTATCTTGTGTCACAAAGGGTAGCTAACCTACTAATAAAGAGAGTGAGCAATTAATCAAACTATTTTCAAAAGTTGATACTTATGTTGACAACTTTTTAGGAAAGCATATCATAAGATTCTAGCATAACACTGTTTGTGTACAATGAAACTATGATAAAAGTCAACTTACGGATCAAAGCTCAGATCCAGCATACCACTCTGCTCTGTACTCCTGCACATTAAGGGTGTTTCTAGAAGTTTCGATGTATCCTGTTAATAGTAACAACAACCATAGCAAAAACTACATTTTTTTCTTGAACAAGCAAAAAAGGTAGTTAAAAGTGAAAGTTAAAAGAAGTTACACATTTTTAAAATAATAACACAAGAATGGTTATACAAAAACTGTAAAAATAATAACAATATTTTTCACACTTTTACTCTAACCATTCTTAAAAAACATGTAGAATAATACAGCTTGCTGTTTACCATAGCATCATCTAAACTTATAGACACTCACTGTGCCATCGGTCCAGATAGGTTACATCTTATGTCATATAACAATAATAATGAATATATAAAAATAATAATAATAATAATAATAATAATAATAACTGTCCTAGGTATGACAATAAACTGCACCCGGTTGTGGAGTTTCGACGTGGGCGAATGAGGTTACCCTTTGCCATAACTACCTCCAAGTCACCCTTGGACAAGATGTAGCACCTGTTAGCCTACTTCGGTAAAATCAAGAGCCGAGTTAGTGTGCATTCCGTGTGTATATACAATTGAAAGCTCCACATTTCCCTCTAAATCAAATACAGGAAATGGATTTGGAAGGTCGAAACGTACCTAAATGAATGCATCACATCTCATTCCCAGCTGGTGTAAACTCCATGTATGCATACGTATCATTGTTATATTCATACAAGCAATAAGAAATAATATTTCAACAAGGTATTTTTATTCGAAAAAAAGACATACCTTGTCAATCGTATTTGTCCATTCATTAAACATTTTTCTAACGAAATCATCAAGCGCCTGTAAGAAAAAAATCATGTCTTTTTAGAACCAGAAGTGAAAAGAGCGAAGGGAATAAAAGGGAAACAGGAAACATGTTCGTTTTATTCATAATCTGTAAACTATAACATTTTAACTAAAAACAAAAGGCGCCAATATTATATAGAAGAAAGAATCAATACAAAAGTTATGTATTTACTACCTTACAAACAAGTTACATTGAGCTGTTCTGTTGCTACTCCCTCTGCCTGTCCGTTTTGCCCCTTTTTCGTACACCTCCCACCCCCTCTGTCTGTCTGTCTGTCTGTCTGTCTCCCCCCTCTCTCTCTCTCTCTCTCTCTCTCTGTTTTACTTTGCATACATGTGCTTATCTGGGCACACCCCAAATTTCCTTCAAAACTACATAAAGTCAATTTTTACTTACTTAGAAGAAAGAAAGAAAAGGTGCAAGAGATCTGGGTACGAAAAAATTAAGAAAATTAAGAAAAAGTGATAGTGGATCTTTACTCGAGTTTTTCTTCAAAAAGAAATTAATATTTCTCAAGGGAAAAAGAAAAGTGCTTCATATTACCTGAGCAAGCTGTTGATACTGGGATTTAATTTCTTGTCCTATTCCAACTTGAGGTAAGTAATGGGCATTGTCCAATAACTGTAAAAACAAAGAAATAAATTATTTCACATCTGGAAAGAAGACCCACTTACGTGAGTAATAAGAAAGGCAATGAAACGAATGGACGCTTCAAACGTATAAAATATGAATAGTTTATAAACAGTAGGAAAATGGCTTTATATAATTTAAAATAAGGCAATTTAAAATATTAAAAGTATGAAGTTTGTAACGGGTTAATTACTCTGCATTCAGGAAGGTGCTGCAGATTTTAATTATTGCCTAGTTTGCTATCTTTACCTAAAAACCTCAAACTTCGAAGTTTCACTTACTCTGAAAAAATGTAAGAAATATAGCCTGTCCGGTAGTAAATAAATTTAAAAAAAATATATATATATTATTTATATTTTATTTATTCTTATATAAATATTTAACTGATTCAAAAAAGACTTTATCTGTCCAAATAGATATTTCAAGTGCAATTTTCATTTGATATAACATAAATTTTCCAGCCAATATCTATTTACCAGATATAAATATTTAACTGATTCAAAAAAGACTTTATCTGTCCAAATAGATATTTCAAGTGCAATTTTCATTTGATATAACATAAATAGCTTACACTTCTGTGCAGCAACTATAAATACAAACTAAGATTTACGTAAATAAATACTCACTAACATCACAAAGGTAACATAAAAAATGCCATACCTGCATGTTTTTGTCAATGCGTTTTCTCAGCTGCCTTGCCCAGGTAGAGAGTCCAGCATATTTAGGGTGAAGAAGTGGGAGGGTTAATTTCTTGGAGTTGAACTCTTTTTTCACTGTGTTCAATTCATCGTTAAATAGGTAATAAACACCCACCGTCTTTTTGTCGATTGTGCGCTTAATTGACTGTAAATAAACCAAATGACAGGATGAGAGTCGTGACAAAAAACGCTCAAAAGTACACAATCCTGATATTCAATAAGTATAATTTGCAAAAAATATATTTCAGTAGTCTTTCAGTCAACAATTGTTTAATTTATTGACGTAAATAAATAAAAATAAATATCTATTCATTTTTTGTTGTTAGGTGCCATTGAGTGAAAACTGACTGCTGGTGATTTCAAGGATCACTAGTCGCTAGGGATTCCTGTCTGCCACAATTTCCTTTAGCTCATGTAGCACCATCCAGGTTAGTTCTGTGATTCCCGTCATCCACTTTGTGTGCCTGCCTCTTCGTCTACTTCCTTCGACTTTACCTATTATGTTTGTTTTTTCCAGGCCTTCGGTTCTTATTACATCGCAATATTTTTAGTCATGTATCACTGGAATGTCAACCTATCGAAACGGACACTGTAACAGAGGAATCCCTCCTTGTGAAAAGTTTAAGCTTGGTAACTCCTAAGACAACCCCTCGAAAGAAGATTGCCTCAATAGTTGAAACAGCAAGAAAAAATCTTCCTAGATGTGAATGTAGTACAATATGAGCAATATCAAGCCTCACCATTCAATCTTTTAAAGAACCCATTGATAACCTCACGGAAAAGGAGCGATGTACTATCAAGGGGCTAAAGGACCATGATTCGACCTCCATCCTTCTGCCTAACAAGGGGCTTGAGAATGTCACCCTCAACAAAGCTGACTACATCCAAAAGTGCTATGAACACCTTAACAATGGATCATATACCACAGCTAAGTGTAACCCAATGAATTCAGTCAAGACCAAAGTAAGCAAAACACTGATTGCAATTCTGAAAAACATCTCCTTGATAATTGTTTCTATCACAAATTGAAGCTAAAATGACTCGATTTTACCACGCTTTTATAGATAAGCAAAAGTACACAAGCCAAATGTAATAATACATCCAATAGTAACTTATTTCTGGAGTCCCCCTCATCTAGTTCACTTTATATAGCTGATCCCATGTCCATACACAAAGATGAAGTGACACGACTACAACAACAGTACTGATTTTCCTTTGACGTCACATCTTTATACACAAGTAATCCCATCGCTGACACCTTACGAACTGTTAACAATGTGCTTGAACGTGGTGAGTAGTTGTCATCAAGAAATGTAGTGAATCTTTCAGGTAACCTGAATCTATTACAAGCACTTCTTACCAACACATGCTTCCTTTTCACTCAGACCGACGACGTGGCCATGGAACGTCCTACATCGTGTGTGATTGCTGAAATGTTCATGCATGTATTTGAAGCGACAGCACTATCAACCCAGAGCAAGGAATAGCTGTCTGAGAAATACAGAAAAACATCACTTGGACAACTCTTTTGACTGCATCAAGACTCTGCACTCAAACATTCGAGGAGAAGAAAAAGAAAGATGTAAACTCTTCCTTTACGTCCCAGTAAAGAAACAAGCAGGTTGCACCATTTCAGTTACCATATTTTTTATTATTTTTTTTTTTAGGTTTGACGTCATTTTCCCCCAGCAATTAGGGCTAAGACGATGCCCTTCAGAGGGAGTTTGATTGGGCAGTGAGGAATTTCTTGGCAGGATGCTTTTCCTGACGCCAACCAATGGTTAGCGACAGCTCGGGGAATCGAACCCGTAACTCCTGGTTACTATGCAGTTGCACTAACCATTAAGCCACGGCTCCTCATTTCAGTTACCATATGCAGGAAACCAACTCATACTGACCAGCGCCTAAATAATGCATCACACTTTCCAGTCTCAGTTCGAGTAATAAGCATAATTTGAAAACCATACGGCCTTACAAAGGAAGAAAGACACCTTCAGAAGTTTCTCTTATCCAAAGGCNTCTTTGTAAAGTTCCAAATTCTCCTCGACAGCTCGGGGAATCGAACCCGTAACTCCTGGTTACTATGCAGTTGCACTAACCATTAAGCCACGGCTCCTCATTTCAGTTACCATATGCAGGAAACCAACTCATACTGACCAGCGCCTAAATAATGCATCACACTTTCCAGTCTCAGTTCGAGTAATAAGCATAATTTGAAAACCATACGGCCTTACAAAGGAAGAAAGACACCTTCAGAAGTTTCTCTTATCCAAAGGCTATTATGCTCAGAATGTTCATAGAGCCTTACACAGAAACATTACACCAAACCATGAAAAGGAAAAAATCCTCTGCAAATAATATGTTTGTTCTATGACAAGAACACCAGTGAGCATCTAGAAAGAACTCTCAGACAAAGCCCAACGAAGAATTCTCAAAAACATCTGGCTGGCTGGCTGGCTGGCTAGCTGTATGTATGGATGGATGGTTGGATGGATGGATGGATGGATGGATGGATGGATGGATGGATGGATGGATGGATGGATGGATGGATGGATGGATGGATGGATGGATGGATGAATCAATGGATGGATCAATGAATGATTCAATGTGTGAAACAATGAATGGTTGAGTGGATTGATTAATGGATGGAATTAATGTGAATCAAGGATGGACCACTGGAGAATTCAATGAATGAAACATTAAATGAATTATTGGGTGGATCAAAGGGATTGGTTAAAGTGAAAATTGAGGAATGGATGCATGAAATGCAAAAATACTCTTTACTTTTAAATGTTGTTTTATACAATGTTATTAGATATTAGTAACAGTTAGAAAAATTACCTCTCTCCCCGACAGATGTACAAAGCTGTCCAAGATTTCTGCTCCTTCTTGTACTGTTTTAACTGTTTCAAATCCTGAATTGATAATATTCTGTACCATAACTTCCAGATCTTTTATTCCTGCTCTAAATCTATTATAGTCATCATGCCATGTGGTCGCCTAAAAATAGAAAATAATACTAAGAAATACAAGATTGTGATAACTTTACAACTATATGTGGCATAACTAACAAACAGGGCTAACTATTCTCTTCAATAATTTCAAATGACAAAGTATGGGATTTTGCATTTGTTTCATTGAGTAAGTTGAGGTTTTCTTGTACTTAACGGTAACTAATAGCTTGTTATTATAGCTGATAGTGGTAGGGAGTGTATTATTTGACTTGTTTTTTTTATTATTTGTTAATGGGAGTCTTCATCCCGAATAAAGCAATTAAATAATAATCGTTACGGTCTGCAAATCCTTCTGAGTTTGCTGTGTTAAATACGTGAAAAACCGGGAGAGGGAAAAAACTTTCACTGTCTGTGAATGGGAAAGTTCACAAAAAGAAGAACTTGGTTTTCTAGCCTAAAAAGAGTACTACAGCGAACCAGCATATTAATTTGATCCTCTTTTAAAAATTTAGCAGTGATGCCGAAACATAAGCAATAGGTAAGTAATATAGGGGAAAATTTTAACGCCTTTATCTGTTGTTACAATATAAGATAGTTTCTGAATCAAATTCTATCCCGGGAAGTGTAACAAAGAAAACAGTAGGATTCAAACTACAAGTAGCTATCCCATAACATCATATTATTCACAGTACATAACAGTCATATGTTCTCAACTGTTTTGACTATCTCTCTAAATGGCCTATTTTCAACGTGTAAAATATATCTAACCAGAAAATTGTTCAGCAGCTAAGGCAGTATGAAAATATATATCATCATATAAGTTGTACTAAAAATTCTTTATTGACTAAGAACAAAACAAAGCGTTAAGCTACTCGGCTTTGGAACTGTGATGGAAAGGGAGAAAATAAACAATGGAAAATAGCTATTTTATGCAAGAAATAAAACATACCCGCTTGGAAGTTTATAAAAATATAGCAAGTCATTTTCATATTAATCATAAATGAAATAGATTGCACCTATTGACTAATGTAAAATATAAACTATATTCGCTCCTCCAATTTTGTGTTATTGAGCACTCTTGAGATTTCTAATGGTGTCCCTAGCGATTACGCGACGCTCACTGCTCTTGTCGTTAACTCTTCGAGCACTCTAGACCATCACACAATCTCTGCCTTCTGAGTCTGCGCATGCCAAGCGGTCCATCACTATTGTCTTAATGGCAATTTATGCAAGTCTTTCCATGAAATGCACATCGAATTATATTCGTTCCTCCACTTATTTGTTGCTGCGCACTCTTGCGATTTCTAACGGCGTTGCTAGCGATTATGCCATGTTCACTGCTCTTGTAGTTAACTGTTCGAGCATTCTGGACCGCCTGATAGAGGATAGATGATAGATGATAGAGGATAGATGACAGAGGATAGAGGTTAGAGGACATAATCTCTGCCTTCTGAGTCTGCAAATTCCAGCCAATGTCCCACTATTGTCTTATTGGCAATTGATGGGGGTCTTTGCGGGGATGCAGACATTCAAGGGTTCCTATCTACATTGATGAGCCATGGGACGGCGAAACACGCCTCTGCAGCCCAAACTAATGTAAAATAAATAAAACCAATTCCTGATACTAACATACTAACTTTCCTAGGCTTCCAGAATACTACCAAAGAAGAAACATTAAAAGATCTTTTGGTAATTATTTTCTAAAAAATCGACGCTTAGTGAAACGTAGAATAATACTATTGAGTACCTTGACGTCAAGAATAGTGTGTTTGACATTTTTCAAAATCTGCAAGTTTTTTTGAAAAGTAGCTTCGACTTCAAGCAGACTTCTTACGATTTCTGGGCCCTTAAGGCCCGGAAAGATCGGAAGCGGCGCTTTCTTACCATTGGAGCTCCTTGCAAAATGTATTTGTCCCTCACAAACCTAGAATCAATACCAAAATAAACATTTACAGTTTTAAACGAATATTCCACACAAAAGAATGAAATGATATTGTCCTATAAAGGAAGTGTTAAAAATACAAAGTAGTATATTTGGTTCCTTTTGTGCGCCGGGAAATAGGAGAGCATAAGCAGAACCAAATGAAGCATACAGATAATCTGTAAAGGCAATTTTGCAGTACATTCGCCCCTAATGGTATATCAATTAGGGACCCACTGGAATCTCACCTCAGTCTAACTGTACCTTCTTATGACGTGAGAGTATGGTCAAAAGAAATGATGGCCTTAAAGACAGGCTGCTTACAACTACCATCGTCATTTTCAACATCCTGCTTTGTGTATGTATACTATTTATGTTTTCGGTTGTTGGCAAGTGGTTAATCATCAGCTGGCCATCCAAAAGGTAACCACCTCGGACCACGTCCCTGGAAGTACTCCATCCAACTTTTTTCTTCGTAAAAAGTTGCATGTTACTGATTTTGTCTATGACTTCGGAGACAGAATACAAAAATACGTAAAGCATTAAACCTTCTGATATAAAGCCATTTATAACCTTAACACAGGTAAACCTAACAATTTGATAAAAAGTGTTTATGTTCTGAGTTTCACTAGAAAAACAAGTTTCAAAAAACTTTTATACCAGTCTTGGTAAGTCTGGACAGGGTTTTGCAAAGTTTTAAAAGGAAGACTAATTTAGGAGTAAATCTCTTATCAATAAAACGCGAGTATGCTTTAAAAATGAAACAAAAAAGGGGGCTCTGAAAAAAAAACTTTTATATTATTTGGTCACTTCATGATAGCAGCACGGTTATCCTATGACAGTTCAAAATGCGACCTTTCTTTCCAACCTAGGAGTATTCGTGGTTCATCTTCCTACAACCCAATTATCTGACAGGGATTAACCACCCCAGTGAGAGATTGGTATTTTAATTCTAACCCTGAGGTATTTGATGAAGAAAGTGCTAGAAAGGCTCTGCAATGGGATATTGCAGTCACTCAAATATATAACTGCCAAGCTGTACTTTCCTTTAAGCTTATCTAAAGGTTCATTTTTCAGTGCAAATCAACTCTTATTCTACCATGCAAAGCATTTGAGTTGCGTGGTTTAATAAAGACCTGTGTTTAATAGTGCAGATATGGTTATGTCGACAATGGCATCATAAATATATGCCACCGAATCACTTCACTAAAGGATAACACCGTTCAAATAACAGATAAATCATAAAAATGCCTGCCACTATTTAGAAAGATGCTCAGTTTTTGCTGACTGAGCTTAACCCAGATTCAAGGACTTGAGTCAGATTTGCTTGACTTGTCTAGTTTACAATTTAGTGATATGAAAAACGTGCAGATTTTTGTTTGGGTGAAAGGAGGAAAGACATACCTCGAGTAAGTCTTTGCATCTTTGAATAAAAGCATCCACCTGAGCAAAGATACTTGTTTGATCCAGAATCCATTTTTCACCTGTGCTGTATTTCGAGTGCATCTTGCTGACCTAATTAAAAAGCAAAAAAAATCGTTCAATGAAATGCTTTTAAAGAATTGGATTCACACCAGACATAATTTTGAGGGGCATTAAATATATGGCCAATTTCCACTGTACAAAGGGTATATTTTTCTAGCAACGTCGATTTTTCCGAGTTATTTTATTGTGTGGCCGACAGATATATCACATAGTAGGCTTTGACACGAATTACAAATACTCAGTGTATTGATGAAGGTATGTATGAATTTATGTGTTTTTACATGTGTGTATGTATAAATATTTGCATAAATTGGGCGAGGAAAATATAATTCCACACGCTATTGGAGTAGGTGCAGTTCACACCTTTAGTTAACTGCTAGTTTTACCTTTGTATAATCTATGTAATCTACTCATGCATGATAATTATGGAGTGTACCATAATTACCATGCATCTTTACAATACACGAAATTTTGTAGCAATCCATTGCAGTTTGAAGATTGTTAAGAAAACATGAAACTAGTAGTAACTGCTAAATTTGTCTAGTTATTTTGTATACTATACTGGATTTATAAACGCTCTGGAAACATTGAGCACTCTTAGTGAACATTGGTATACTTTACTAATATTACCATATATATATATATGTATAAGGTGGAACTTTTAAAAATGGTTACAAAGCACAAATAGTTCCACAAAAGTGACATTACTCGTTTTGCACTCTTCCAAAGAAGCGAGAAAGGAAAATTTTTCTCATAAGACAACGAAGAATTCAACAGGTAATTAAATGTATTATATAGTTTAAAGTTGCTAGTGAGCATAATTATCATACCTTTGCGTATGTTTCCTTCCATGCCATACAACATTCAATACTCTCATGAAGCCCTTTCATACTCGCTAGGACGTTGCCATCCAAAATAGCATCAAGGGATATGACTGTGGTGCATCTGCGGATAATTTCATTGCTTACCTGTCATGACACAAGGACACAAAAATACAATCTGACAGTTACACATGACCAATTTCTGTCGCATATTGCCACTTGCGATATAATGCAAGTTTATAAGGATATAATGCAAGGATATAATGCAAGGGTATAATGCAAATAACTGTTTTGTTGGATTTTTTGCCCAATGAGCGGTAAAATTTACCACTTTAATTACAATATCTCTATGGGAGGAGGGTTAAAGTACTTGACTAAGTACCTGAGACATTGTTTGGATGTGAATTTAAGTCTCTCCAGTAACACAGTTTTTGCCTGACTTACAAGCTTTGATGTTTAAGGTCATAGAAAATATTCTAACGTGAAAACGTATTGTCTTCTGTCACTAAGGTACACTGTCTAAATACTCATATACCATTAGCAAACAATCAGAAAAAACTTCAATATCAATTCTAAACCTTCGTTCACCATACTCTACATTGTAAGTCTCCTTGTAGCAAGAAAAATGTTTAGAAGCAAAAAATTTGAAAAAGTATTTTTTGTGTACAAATGTCTACAGTTTATGGCACAGCACACATACAGAACATTAGAATCAGTACCCAGAGAGAACAACTGAGATCACACAAGAGAAAACTGGCTTTCCCTCAGGAGAACAAAAACTATACTATACACTCCCACTTACATATGTGATGGAGACTCACTCTCTGTCTGTCTGTCTGTCTCTCTCTCTCTCTCTCTCTGTCTCACTCTGTATGTATGTGTAAGAGAATAAAAACGTCTGAAACATCCTGATTATGAAGTAGTATCTCAAAGAACATGCCCCACTAGGGATCCTATTTGATAAGGGTGTTAGCATCTGCATCATGAAAAGATGGATACAATCATTAACTTACCTCAGTTTCAAAAATTAGAAAACACCAGAAACAATGCAAAATACCCTGTTCTCAAAAGTGAAGAAAGGGTAACCAACATCTTAAAAGCTCTATACGAAGAAGAAAAAAAGCGCAAGCTCTGTATGCAGGGATGAGCCCGAAAGGAAACTAACCTGCATGAATGTAAGGCTTGGCTAAAGTGCACTAAAAGAACATTTCTGTAAGACCAGTCCTACCAATCACAGGGTCTGCTTATCATAACGTTGCATTTTATGTAGGTAAATGCCTTTCTGTAGTTCCTTATTATAGTTTCAATGCATCTTTAAAGATGATTAGTGATAGACTGAAAAAAGTGACATTAGAAGATGGGGAGGAAATAAGCAGCTTTGCTATTGTATCTTTCGGCACAAATGTGCCAAACCTGGAAGCCGTAAAAGTGTGGACTGAAAAAGTTGTGCGCCTTACCAGCAGACCGGCAGTAAGTTCAACAGTATTATCATACGAGAAACGAAACTGTACTTTAACTACAAGGACGGTATCTCGCAGAAAGAGAAAAGCAGAGCGAAAACTCGATGAAACCAATAACATTCACAAAAATTTGAAATTCATTTTACAGTGAGAAAACGGTCAAATGCGTCTAGTTCTGACTATGAGAGTATTCCATGATCATGAAACAGGCCAGCTCTCTTCGAACTAGTGTAACAAGCCGACTGACACGGGCCTGAATATGAATTACCATGCACTATCCCGTTAACGCTATAAACGCTCTGTGGTATCAGGTCCTGTGTACCGTATGTACTGAGGTTGCAGTACATGAGGGAAATTTCATGAAAGCTTGGAGAAAGGTAAAAGGATATTTGAAAAGAACCGATACACTCAGCCTTCTGAAAATCCATCATACGACAAGCTTTTAATGGCATCGTAAGAGTAACTTCCATGCAGCAGCCTCAGTCATCAGCGCAAGAAACCAACACCATTGAAGGAAAACCACTCGTTATCCAGTACAGCGGCAATTGCACAAGGGATTACACATGAGAGAATCTAATGAAAAGCAGTATTGTCTACCAACTAACTTGTCCACGCTGTTCAGCATGCTAGGTCGTCCAGACTGGTCGGCATATGCAAACCCGCCACAAGGATCACTTCCAAAGAGCAGGGCCTATGAAATTCCATCTCACCTCGAATGTAACTCGACCTCCACTGAAGAACATATTGAAATTCTCCACTCATCATCTCGCAGGGGTAAAAAACTAGTCATTACGTTGTAGTCAGTCCGATGCCTGATCTCTTAATCATACATTATCTCATTATGATTGCAAAAGTAGTTTTTATTGTTTTCAAATGTAATTGTCTGATATCTGCATAACACGAAATACATTGGAGCTAGTCGTTAGCTCTATTCATTCACAATCATTTCCTCAGTATTTTGTTTAAGAGGCGTTGTGTTCATGAAATGTTACTGTCACAGTCTTTGCATTTTAGGGGTGTGGCATTAAGATTGCGTTTTATCCAAGAACCTCTGCAATAAAGAAATTCAACATTCAAGAAGTAGTGCATCCAAGAAGCCTTGTATCGAATAAGCGCAAAGTTAACGAATAGTTATATTCAAGAAAGTACTGCATACCACAAGTGTTGTATTTTGAGGCCAATTTATCAAAGAAGTGAATAAAGGAAAGTGCTTTGTACCAGATGTTTTACATGACTTTTTCCTTCAAACAGTCTTGAATGGAGAAGAATTTCACTTCAGGTATCCTCCAATGAAAAAGTATTGCACTAAATGGCAGTATTATTCAATGCCTGCTACCTCCAAGAAATACTGAATTTTAGGAATGATGCACCAAGAAGCATGGCATCCAAAAGATTATGTATTCAATGTTGCATCACAAAATTGTTGCATTTAAAGAATATTTTTTCTTCTTTTTCTTTCAATTATTCCATTATCTGAAGTCAGTTACGTTAACTAAAGATACATCGATCGATTCTCAGTTAGTTGGTTTCTTCACCGACCTTGCCTCCACATATTTCTGCCACAGGAGCTTAAGACCTAATCACATCTTACTAATCTCTTCTAAATATATTCTGGTTCTAATAAAGCAATCAATACGAAAAAGGTGTCATAGAAACGTGCTATGTTCTTTTTTTATTCACTTTGTCTTTTGTGTTTAGTACTGTACATTATCTTTTAATTACACAATCCTCAATTTACTACAAAAGTATATGAGCTACAGTTACAGCTAGTTCAAAATCAATTACCTACCAAATAGATCAAACTAACGAGAGTGCTGTGAAATACAGCTTTTGCAATTATCTGAAACTGAATACATACAACAAACAATTTCAAAAAACCCTCAAAAAGTGGTAATGAATTGCTCAACTTACTTCTTGAGTCTTTGTAGATGAGTGACATAGCTATAATCATGTACAAATACAAACTCTTGGTATTAATTTACAGTGATTTATACAAAGTTTTACCTTTCTTAGCATCCCAGTCAATCTTTCTTTAGACTTGTAATGATCTGAATTTATCCAAATAATTCGAATCAATGAGAGTAATCTTGTCAACTGTTGGGGTATTTTTTCCGGTTTGGACTTAGCAAGTTCTTCACATGGACCTTTGAGTATATACAAAAATTGCAAGTTGCTTTGTGCTTGATTTGATCCATCCTGTCAGAAAAAGGGTTGAAAAATAAATACTCCACCATATAACACACAAACAAATATATTTTTTTTGTTTTAACGTCTTTTTACTGGGGCTCAGACGGTACCCTTCATAGGGACTTGGATTTGGCAGTGAGGAATTTCTTGCCCGGATGCCCTTCCTGACGCCAATCAATGGCTTCTTCTTTTGTGAAGTTCCAAAGTCGCCCGCTCGGGGAATCGAACCCGGAACCTCTTGGTTACTGTACAACTGCACTACCCATTAAGCCACGGCTCCTCTGTAACACACACAAACAAATACAAGCAAACAAATACAAGCAAGCAAATACAGCTCCATAAAACAGAAGTGTTACATATCACACAGCTAATGTTAAAAAAGAGTAGTATGTACATGTGAAGAAAAGAGAACAGTAAGGATGCACCGAACTAGATTCGAACCAATGCATATGGTTAACAAGGTCACATGATTTACCACCAGAACCATCGGCTCCACATTTCAAACCATACCATTTTGCGACCATAGAGTTTACTTGGATGCATCATCTTTCCCCAAATTTCTCTCGCTGTACATCTCATCCTACTCACGTTTACAGAGCTGAGCAACTCAATGAACGACTGCCTTGATTCAAAGGCACGAACAAATGCTTCCAAAAACACTAAGGGCAAATAGAATTGAGAAAACAATATTGAAGGAAAAGTTTACGGATTTTAAACAAGCAAAGAATGAAGTGCAAGCAGCCTATTGTCTTTAGCTATCACGGCCACATCTTCTAACACCTGAACTATTGATGCTGTGATTTAAACCAGGTCATTTTTTAAAATTTATCTGGATGTGCTATATGCACCTAAATAAAAAATATGATAGTAAAATGATCTGGTTTAGAAAAATACTAACTAAAGTCTATGACTGTGATCTACAATTTATACATCAAAGTAAAGTTGGAAATCACCGATACACTCGAAGATTAAAGGTCATTAGGACGATTTAATCAGTGTCAAGATATAGGGAAGATAAATGATAAGATAAGAATTCATCTGCTTCGAATGTGTGGAGAGAAAACTAAGTAAATGGGTCTTAGAGAAGAGGATGAACGTTACAACACAAATCCTGTAACCAACCAGTGTTGAAAGTATTGAGAAGAAGCATTATGTCCACTGCTTTTTAAAGTAGTGTTTTATGTTCTGAAAGGTGTGAACGGGAATACTTTGGGTTTTCATCTTTGTAGATTAAAGCACAGTCACCACAAAGATTGAAAAATAACCACAACAGAGGACACTAGATTGGCAAGTAACAGTCATAGAGTTTGGGTTGGAATGAATCAAGAACGACAGGAATGGTACTAAGGAACAAAAATGACCTGAGGACCAACTCTATGAATAAAAATAACAAAGAATAAGAACAAACAAAAGAGACCAGATATCTTGGAAATTTTAGGAGTGATTTAAGAGATTGAATCTAGACAGTATTGGCAGCTGTATGCAGAATAGGAGGCTTCGTTGGTTTGGTCATGTGGAGAGAATGGACAAGAATGCTTGGACAAGTAGATGCAGAACAATCAAGGTGACAGGAACCACTGGCAGAGGAAGACCAAAGAAAACATGGGAGGAAGTGATAAGGATGGATATGAAAGAAAAAGGTGTCAGCAGAAACCTGGTGAAGGATAGGATAACTTGGAAGTCAATTTCAAGAAATCGTCCAACACATGCTAGCATGTAAAACGGACATTAAACCGAATATGATGAATGATATGATGATATAGTTGGGAGTACAACTAAAGTTTATTGATATCTATTGGTATATTAGTATATATAAAAATGGGCGGTGAAAACTTCAAAAAAAGAACTAAGGGATACATCCTTCAGAATCCATGGGAACTTTTTGTGACAAAAAATTTCTCTGAACAACACGATTTTCATTATGGTAAACGTGAGTTTCCAGGCGATAACGCTGTTGTCTTAAAAAAACAAATAAGATGGTTTTCAAAAGGAATGACAAACTTTGGCAGTGTATAAGAAAATTTACACTTCTTAAACTATAAACCTGTACCAACAGCCTCTAACAATGTAAAGAACAAAGAATCTGCTAACGCGTTTTACAGATTTTTTACGAATGTGAAAACAAAAGCCTCTCAAAACAGCAGTCAGGCTACAAAACCCAAAAATCAACAGAACTGGCATCCATACTCTTGACAATTAACATACCGAAAGCTTTTATTAGCGGCAATCTTTGATGTATGTCGTTGATGTATTATATCTCAATTTATCTCAAGCATTCGATACCTTCAGTCATTTGATTCTCCATGAATAATCCCACAGAGTCACGAGAAATAGGAGTCGCATGGTCGTCCAACCATCTTTGAAGCTGGGATTTGCAAGAGCTGACTTTTATAGCATAGTTTAATCGACAAACTACCAATATTCAAACAATTATGTGTAAAGGTAGTAACAACAACGATTATGTAAATTATAATTTTCCTGGGTTTTGAACTTATATTTTTACTTGATTAAAACACAACTTTTAATTATAAATAATCTCAAAAGGGGTTTTCTTTACTATGAGAAGCATTTGCAAAACAGTTTCTTGTAAACTAAATAGGATTATCCTTTATTTGAAATAAATAAATAAATAAGTGATCATCTTGAATTCGAATTTCGCTTCATCCCTACCTCCTAAAGTACATTCTTTAAACATTTCAAACTTCATAACATAGAAGGGAAAGATGGAAAAACACTTACGGCAAAGTAAATAAAGTAAATTAGGTCCCAAGAGTATTTCAGTGTTGTTTTTTTTTCATCTGATGTAAAAGTAAGGAAAACTGAAGAGTTAGGTTTCATATGCAAACAAGAGGGTATTTTGTTTTACAAAACTTAATATAATGTTTTTATTCAACTCGTCTATTTAATGCATTGTTTAATTGGAATAGACCACTTACCTGTATAAGTTTAGACAGTTTTAGAAAGGGCAAAACATAAGATGATTTGGCCTGTTCCAATGTTTCTGTTATCTTTTTAACACCTGGCTGATCCAATTGTGTACTGATGCCTGAAAGATCATCTCTTCTTGTCCTCCAAAATGCTATCTCTTCCAGTGGTCCTGCATTCTCTGACGTTTCATATGTATCTTGACTGCTTAGCACTTCCTTTATTTGTCTTGTCCAATGTATCATGGCCGCTATAATAAAAATGGAGAAAAATACAAGCTTAGAAAAGAAGACTGAAAGGTCAATTGATATAGTTAAATAGCGTTTTGGTGTCAGAATTTCGTTTACTTTGCCATTCGGTAGTGATCCTCTGATTGTCTTAATGTCGTCGTCAAGGTGCCGTATTCTGACGGACGTTGGCTGCCATGATGTGCCTTCTTTCTCTTTCCCTTGTTGCATGTATAAGTTCACATGGTGCCGCCCCCGTCCACTCGCTCATGCACTTCACAAATGTTCTCCTCTGACTCCTCCTGCTTCTTCCTCCGTTAATCTTCCCTGTGATTCATAGGTTTTTAATTCCAGCTTCTCTTATCATATGACCAAAGAACCTCACCTGTCATTGCCTAATTTATTACTTTATGGGATGTTGCCATTCTTGTGAGCACTTCTTCGTTGGTCGCATAAACTGTCCAGCTAACTTTCAGAATGCACTGATAAAACCACATTTCCGCTGCGTTCAGCTTCGGTTCAGTATCGTTGAGGATATGGTCAAGCATTCACTTCCGTAAAGCAATATTGAGTAGACATAGCACTTAAGTATCCTTCTTTTAGTTGGTAGTGCAAGGCGACCGCTAACAAGGGTCGATTTGAACTTTCGGAAGGCTTCTTTTGCCATGACAATACGTGATTTGATCTCATTTTTACATCAGCCGTCTTCTGTGATAATGCTGCCGAGGTATTTAAAACGATTTACTTGCTTAATCTTCTTGTTTCCAATGCTTAGTTGACATTGGATCCTTCCTCTCTGCTTGCTAATAACCATAAACGCTGTCTTCTTGCTGTTTAACGAAAGACATTGTCTGACGCTGTCCATTATAGGCAGTAGCCTTTGTAGGTCCTCTTGAGAGTTACTGATCAACACTGCATCATCAGAATACCTCATGTTGTTGATGTTATGCCCTCCAATAACGCATCCCCTTACATCATTCAACTCCCTCAAAATCATCTTCTCGCTTAATCGGAACGTAACCACTAACATCATGGGCTACTCTTACGGCAGCTGTCTGTTTCCAGTATAGATTTGTTATGATGCGTAGATCTTTGCCGTCGATATCAAGTGATTCCAGGACTTCTATAAGATTCTGGTGTTTGACCTTGTCAAAAGAATCAACAAGGCATAGATAGAAGTTATGCTGCATTTCGAGGCTTCGTTTGCATAGCATTCTCAGTACAAAAATGGCGTTCCTGGCCCCAGCCTCTTTTACAAAACCATATTGTGCGTCGCTTATCTCTTCTTGGATTTTGTTCGTTGTTCTGGCCATGATGACCCTAAGGATGATCTTAGTCACATGACTTATTAAACTGATAGTGCGATGACCCATGTTCTTCCTCACAATTGGTCAGTCTCTTCTGTCTAATGTCTACTGGGATTTACATTGTTTGTTGGCTTTTCCAAGATCTTCATACACTACTACGATATCTTTATCAGAGCTGTCAGAGGTGGGAGCATAGACCTGAATGATAGCGATATTTAGAGGTGAGCCCTTCAGTTTAACTAGAACAACTCTGTCCAAGAAGCGTCTTTGGTCGTTCTTTGTCCAGCAGCAAACTGACTCCGTTTTCATGCTGTGGGCCTCCAGAGTAAATAAGTTTGTAACCGTCTCATTCTACAATACCAACTCCTTTCCACCTGATCTCACTCAGTCCCAGTATACCAAGACCAAGCCCATCTATTTCCAATTTGATGTTGTCAAATTTGCCTGATTAATCCATAGTTCTGACATTCCAGGTTCCGATTTTAACGTCCTGGGTATGACATTAAAATGCATCTGGTTGTTAAGTTTCGAAGTGGACAAATGAGGTTACCCTTTGCCACAACTACCTCCAGGTCATCCTTGGGCAAGATGTAGCACCTGTTAGCCTACTCCGAGGCCTTGAAATACGGGTTTGGCATGTTGTGGGGGCTATTTTGTCTTGGGTAGGGAGGACTACTAAATCTTGGTTGACAACAACACTAGAGATGGTGTCTCGAAAAAACACTAGTGGGAGTGTAACCTTGTCGCGATTGTGGGGCTTGCGTGTCTCTCTGCCCCTCAGAGCTGTGCTGGTGGTAGCTAGTCTCCCGGTAGGGGTACCAAGTCAGACAGGTCAAAAGGAAGAGACCAGACAAATAGCACTCACCGGCTCTGGGCTGCAGCTGAGCTGGGAGGGGTGTTGGAGGAAGAGCACCCTAAGGGCAGTAGGCAAGTACATGGTCTAACCAAAGAAATGGCTATTAGTTCACTGCATCCAATGCCATGTGGGATATTTAGAGGTTGACCAAAGGCTAGAGTTCCAACTTAACAAACTGGATGTGGAAAGCAAGGGGAAACCACCACATTATTTCTTCCCTAGTATAATGGCAACCCCAACTCAAATGAAAGACACAGTGTGAATGGAAGTTCTATAGATAGTGCTTCCTTGCTCAGTACAGGGTCTCATGTGTGATGGGTGAGCCTGGATCATCATCATGCTACTGTTGTTAAAATCAGAACCTGTCTTAATGTACTCACTTTTACATTTAAAGAAGATAAAGCAATAGAAACATGTAACAGTCATAACAACAAATATTTCTGTGAAATATTAGAAATAACTAGCAAAAAATGCCATGTCTTCATCTTCTTCTGACTGCCTTAGCTGTCCCAGCTATTGACTCCTTCATTGTAAATCTTATGGGTTGTAAAGTTTGGCCCTCTGTCTTCCATGTACCTTTTCTCCCATTGATTCTTCTCTTCAGGCAAAAGTGTTTTAGCTTGGCAGAGAGATCAAGGAATAAGAGATGTAGAAGACCTGGAAACTCAACAGCAACAATAATCTCCTTTCATAAAAAAATGGCAGTGCATCCACTGACTTTTTAGAAGTCCTACCATAAAGAAATCCTCTACTCTCATGGCCAAAGAAAACAGAAACTAGAGTAGCAATCTTCTTTTCATGATTGTGTAAAAAATGTTGTTATATTCAAGGTAAATGGCCTTAACTACCCCTACAATCAGCATTATTTTTTGCAGTGAGACTTGGTTCTTATTATCACATTTCAGAGCATCCTTTTCCTTGCAGGCTGTTATTACAGAGCTAAGTTATGAAATAAGCATTATATTTCTCCCTTTTTCTTTATTTTCCTAATGAGCTAAAATATTTGTAAATTTAGTATCCAAATAAAAACAATCTTTATTTGATTATTTATCTTTATTTAGCTTGTCAACAGAAATACCAGTCATAGTACCGCAAGAACTTAATAATGTTAAGAAATTAGCATTTCTCTATATGCAATTTTCTCAGACTGTCAAAATATGAATCAGCCCTTCCCATACCAAAATACTTACTTTCTAGTCTTTGGACATATTCTTTGTTCCTTGCAGCTTGTGGTACTGGCAGTTCCAATCCTTCATCAGGCACATACAACACAGTCTTTCCTAAAGATTTATACTTTGCATCAGTCAAATTGGCCATAAATTTGTGAACATGAGCTAAAAAGTCATTTTTAATACCTAAGCACATGATTAAGTAGAATATGCGACTCAGCTAGTTCAATTATCATTCATCATTAACTTTTTAATAAACAAATTTGTCAGTTGAGAATAAGGTTAAAAATAATAAAACAGACAATTGCTTGAACTTCTTTGACACAACAATATATTTAAACCCCACACCAAGTATGCATCCAGTAAATATGTTTAGTAATATTTGTATCTATAAGTTGAAGCTTAGATCAGGTCTGATCTGCAAATTCACCTATTGAACCTGTCCAATTACACCTTGCAGCTTGCAAAGTTTGTTACCATTCAATTTATTGCCATTTGTCATTATATCTTGTTTGATTGTTACATCACTGATTTCCTAAATGTATTTATCTTGGTTGATAACTATGCCTTCTTATGTTTTCTTTATATTTATAGGCCTACTGAAGTATTTGAAACTCCCTTGTGGCTCCTTTGCAACTTTAAATCTCCTATAGAATTATTGGACAAACATGTCAATAAATCTTGGAGTATTACTGACCAAAAAAATCATCAACATGCAACAAAATGATGCCTTCCACATTGTTGTTCTTGCTGTAGGATCACCTAAAGACTGCCTTGTCTAAATGTGATTGAGGGTTCTCAAACCAGTAACTATTTCTCTAACTTATAGAAATCATTTACTAACTGCATCAATAAGCTCATATTCTCAGACACGTCTCATCTTTGATTCTGTTTTCTTAGTGATAAAGATACTTGTTTTATCACTGCCAAGATATTTATGGATTGGCTTTCTTTATTTGCTTCAAAATATCTGGCTGTTTGTCATTGATCTAAGATATTGTGAGCTGGCTAAGTTCCTTTGTCAAATTCGAGCTCTTCATCAGTTGCAGTGAATATGTTTTATCAACTAGGCCATCCAGGTTTATGTAAAGTTGCACATGCTTCATCATATTTTATCAATGTACTCATCAATGTTCTAATCTTTGGCTTGTTTAAGGCATATAAATGGCTAAAACAATAGCAGGAATTTATTACATACATTCCCCATAAAATAATAGTATTACAAGTACTGGTTATTTATGAAATTTATCCACACCAACACATCAACAAAGTCAAATTTGCCAAAATATATTTTCAGAATCCTTGACTACTATGAAACAATAAAAAACAAATACACTTTAAATGTTGCACTTTCAAAATTAAAAGTCACATAATAATCAGATAACTTGGAAAACAATTTAATTAGTTGCTTTCTATATTTCTCTGAAAGGGGCACTGATATTATTTCATTACTAAAACTAATTCAGTGACATGTATTCATTTCTGAATAAAACATAATTAAAAAGGATACTCTCAGGCCAATTTTTGTTATGAAAAAACATAGGGCAGAATACCCCATTCATCAACTTAAGAAGGCTTTCAATATAGTTATCCCTCATGCTAGCATATTGAACTGTTTTTCTAAAATTTTCAACTGTAATCCTTGCACCTTCTTTTCGAATAAAGTACATTAGCTGATCCACTTGAAACCTTGGTGTTTTGAGTGACACCTGAAATCCTTCTACAGGGTCTACATACATTGTTAAAATACGGTTGTCCACATCCTCAATGAACCTCTCCACAACTTTTTCATGATCCTCTGTCCAGTCTTCTAACTTTACTTTGCTTAAATGAACTTTTTCTTTGATATGTTGAACCTGTTTTGACAGAAAACACTTAAAATGATTCAAGGCATAAAACACTATATTCTCTAAAAAAATATTAGCAATTAAATAGTCATCCTCATAATCATCAAACTTTTTGGTTTCAATTAAAGACACACTGGTTTGGGACCACCTCCTTGGTTGGCTTTTTTCCACAAAGTTCTGCATTAAATGGGGGATTTTTTTGTTTTTTTATGTGGTTATTTTATTTCCATCTCCTTTTTAAGTATATCACTCCTTACCTTCCTTGGTTTTCCTTTTGCTCTTCTTTCTTCAACCTTTTGTTTCATTCCTTGTTTTCTTGCACATCAAGGGTTTTTTGTAACACATTCATACCATCCCAATCTTGTGGTTTGGTCCAATATCTAGCTTTTCCCATTTGATATTAGTAATTTAATAGAGAAAGAAAAGGTGGCTGGTTAATAGAGCAGCCTTAAAAAGAGGTACTCCAGAATACAAACTCTTAAACCATCAGCTGGTTGTACAGCAACCAGAAGACTGTTAATCAATCAACCCAAATAAAGAGAAAAAACGTCATAGCAAGAGAACACAATACAGACCCTAATGAAACATGAATCCAAAGAGTCATTAAATTGTTAAACAGGAAAGAGGTACATAGCACACCCAGTGAGACGAATTTGCCATTACCTCTACACCAGTTTCCATGCCAAGGATGTCATATTAGATAAGCCCATCTTCTCTTAAAAGTGCATTCACTGAGATACCATACACCAGGTTGGCTTGAAACCAGAGTTTTCTTACTTGTTGATGAGCTGTTTACCAAGGAAGACGAGCCCCATAGACCTGAAGCAACTAGTTTAATGACCCTCATTGCCTGCCTGCATCCCACCTCCTGTCAGTAGAAACAGTTCTGCTAGCTGCACGCATGGCAGATTTCAACCCTGGTTGTGGCAATCTCAGAACCAAGTTTTATTCATTTAAAGAATAATTTTGTTTAGGATTTTTCCAAATTGAAATCAAAGGAATTTATTTTAAATGCAATAGTTGATTACACTAGCTAAATAAGTTATACATCAACTACTAAAATATTGTTGGTCCAAGTTGAACTTAAGTATGTAAGTACAATACATAACAAAATAATTAATACACGACTTACAATATCGTGTACATTGTATTTTTCCTCTGGTTTGTCTTGACTAGCTTCATTTTGTTCAGCAGAAATCTTTTCTAATGAATCTGCTTGGTCCATTTCGCCTGCATTGCTACTTCTGCTATCAGACAAGCTTGAATATGCAAGATTTTGTCTTGCAGAAAGCAAACTTTCTCGAGAAACTGAGTTTGCAGCTGGTGTTTCTCTCTCTTCAGTTATTCTTCCATTTAAAGCTGAGCCTCTGTTCTCCATGGTTAAATTCTAGGACAAGTACTTATTTTTATGGTAAACCATAACATTTGGATGTAAAAAAATTAATGTCCTGTGGCTGTAGCAAACCAGCTACGCAACAAAATTGAATTGGAAGATTTTATGGCTAATCCATTCATTAGTGAGTATACTCAAACTGTACTGTATACAGAGGTAAACTGGGTTAAATTTGCCTCTCTTTAATCTCTTTTTTCTTCCCTGTGAACGCAGATACTATTTCTTAGCCTTTGTCAGCCATTTTTATCTGAACAGCGCAATGAGAAGCAAAACAGGATCACGTTACCTAGAAACTGCAAAAGCAACAACAAATGGCGCGAAAATTCAAAATTAAATCTAAACAATGTGCACTTGGGGAAAAAACACGAAAAAGGGATCCACACCAACGCATGGAATGTTTGCTAGGAAGTAACAGTAACAAAATGAAACAAACTGGTAACACATGGCTAAAAACAAATTGTAGGACATTTTTTAAATACAGGACAGCCTGTTATCCAAGTAAACTTAACTCAGATATGACCTTTTAACAAATTTCTGAAAATATGTTTGATTCATAAAATATTTGTGAGCTGTTTTCAGCTCGCGAACTTCACTGGCCTAAATTTTTTTTAGAGGAAAGTAAAAATTGATTAGGGAGTCGGCTTAGTTGCCGGTCACTCGGCAACCTATGCAAGACAAAGACTGTTTCCATATTTCACTGTGGTGATGGATCACTCGAGCACACAAAAACACATGTTTATTCTTGTCTTCCCATGATGTAAATGGCGAGCTATTCAAATTATTACAATTGCTTTTAGCTCTTATTAGAGCTACTTTTTCGTACTTTTTTTGCGAGGAAATTGTGACGAATTCTGGAAACCGTGTTTCAGTTAGTGCCCTTAATTGGAGATTAATTAACCTTGAAAATGGAGTGTCGAACTCCTTTGTGCTATAAATAGTTTATAAAAAAGCACATTGCAAAAACAGTTTATTAAATGTGCTCGCGAAGCCAAACGAAAGGAACGAGGGATGTGGTGTTGTGTTCTTTAGTCTCACGTGACCAATGAAAAAAATAAAGTCAAAGCATTTTTACTTCAAAAAGAGTAAATCACAAATCTAAAAGTAGTACAAAGCAACAGTTTATTTTAGGCGGCTAAGATGAAAAAAGAAAAGAAGCCATATAATAATAATAATAATAATAATAATAATAATAATCGAGTTAATAATAATCGAGATAATAGATGTTGCAATACCAAGTGATTCTCGAGTCTGTGAAAAACAACTTGAAAAGATTGAAAAGTACCAGCTGTTGAGAGATGAGGTTGCCCGTTTATGGGACTTAAAGAAGCTTCTAATCATACCTGTTGTCATAGGTGCTCTAGGTGCAGTACGAAAGAAGTTTGACGACTATATACAGAAATTAGGTCTTAAAATCAGGATAGAGGTAATGCAAAAATCGGCTTTGTTAGGAACGGCAAGAATTTTGAGGGAAGTGTTGTCTTTATAGACCTGGAAAGAGGACTTTTGGGACCTTTGGTGACTTGCTGTCACCTGCTTCCATAAGTATAATGAAGACCAGAATAATATAATCTTATTCTGAGATAGAAATATGTTAGACATAATAATAATAATAATAATAATAATAATAATAATAATAATAATAATAATAATAATAATAAAAGAGAATGANTTCTAATCATACCTGTTGTCATAGGTGCTGTAGGTGCAGTAGGAAAGAAGTTTGACGACTATATACAGAAATTAGGACTTAAAATCAGGATAGAGGTAATGCAAAAAAAGGCTTTGTTAGGAACGGCAAGAATTTTGAGGAAAGTGTTGTCTTTATAGACCTGGAAAGAGGACTTTTGGGACCTTTGGTGACTTGTTGTCACCTGCTTCCATAAGTATAATGAAGACCAGAATAACATAATCTTATTCTGAGATAAAAATATGTTAGACATAATAATTGAGTCTTTAGATTGATTGTTTTTGCATAAACAGTTCCAGAAGCCTACAAATTTGCTTAATATTTGCCTTTCCTTCCTATTTGGCGCGATTAGTCTGAGTATTCAACTCCCAAGGTACCTTCCAAGTATCATCTTTAACAACACATTCTGGTTTATGGTTGTACCATTTCTGTCTAACATATCTGTAAAACTTTCAGTATATGTCCTAATGAATTCTTCTGTGAACCAGTCATGTCTACTTTTGTATTCTTTCTGTTCCATTTTGCTGCATTTGCTGATGAGGTGATTTCAATTTCATCCATTTTACCAGACATTCTAGATGTGCTTTTTCCCTTAGTTTTGTAAGTTTCTTCTTTGATATGGTTTGTTTTAATGCTTTCCTTGCATTCTTTTGCTCTTTCTTCTTTATATTCTTCCACTGTTTCCTTTCCGCTCACGTTTGTTCTTCTACTTACACTCAACAGTCGCTCCTTGTTTTCCTGTATGGACATCTCCAATCCACCTTCTCATGCCTCTGTCATTTCTTCACATTTGTTTCCTCAAACATACAGCCACTCTACATTGCTTGTGGATGTACTGTGGGGCCGAAATGGTAACAGGACTGCTTGGAATGAAAAGAAAAACCAAAAACAAAATAAAAGAACAATGGCGGTTGAGGATCTTTAAAGGGCAGGTGAAAGTTTTTGGCAGAGAGCTAGGTAGAGTAACTGCTTTAAATTACAAAAAGGCACTAAAGAAAATAGACTAAGATGGATTTCAAAGGAAGTATAACTTAAATTAGAAAGAGCTGTAAAGTGTGAAGGAGAAATAAGACAAAGAATTAAGGCTAAATGCAGAAAGATTACAAGATATAACCAACCAATGCCAACGGAAAAGACAGTTTAAGAAAAAGGAAGGTGGATTTTACAATTAATTGCACAGTGAAGGGGGACAGGGTGAAAGTAAAGTGCCACATGGAAGAGTAGCAAGGAAGTTCTGGACAGACAAGTGAAGTAGAGAGGTCGAACACAACTAAGATACACAGTGATTTAAAGATTTGAGAACGAAAGCCGATCCAAGACAAGCACAAGTAAATATTTTGAAAGAGAAAATAAAGAAGATTCTTAAGAATAGTATCATACTAAAAGGTGTCTGAACCAGATGGGGTACAGAGACTCCGGGTAAAAAAACTTCTTAATAGTGCATAAATATTTGGAGACATTTCAAGGATAGGAAGCATGATAGATGGCCGAAGTGTCTTGTTACAGAAAGATAAAACAAAGAGGAAAGATGCAAGCAGCTATTGTCTTATGATATGTATACCGCTTTGCTGAAAGTTCCTAACAGCACTAATATCTTATCAAATTTGCTCGTTTTTGGAAAGAAAATAGCTTTTTTCTGAGGAACAGAAAAAAAATGCAGCAAGAAGACCAGAAGAAAAGAAAAAAATGTTCATAGACAAGATAATACTGAGACAGGCTATAAAAAGGGGGGAAAGATGGGATGGATCGATAACAAGAGAGCATTAATCATACTGCCACATTCCTGATTATTAGAGTGTTAGCATATCCCAGGGAAAAAGATATTTTAATACATTTCTAGATTAGACAATGTAAGAAATTGGAGGGGTTAGCTAACAGAAGCCAATTATCATCTAGAAAAGGTTGAGGTTAAAATTTTTCTTTCAAGGCGATGCATCATCATCGCTATTGTTTTTTATCACTCATTACACTCACCAATTCACCAATGTGCAAAAAAAGAGAGAAAAGTCTTGGTACGAATATCCTAAACTTAGAAAAACGATTAATTACTTCCTTTACGTAAACTCTTTTAAGTTGAATGCAAAGAACGAGAACGAATTTATTCACTTGTACAGACTCTCAAATTATTAAGCAAAAATGTCGACAATGAACTTGGGATAAAAATTGTTCAATGTTAAAGAGAGGAAATAAGGTCAAGTCAGACGGAATTAAAATGACCGATGGTACATTTATAATCAAAATAAAGTCTCTGAAAGAAGGCAGATGATACACGTATTTGAGTGTAATACAGGTAACTAGAAGGCAGACAAAATACAGAAAAGGGAATGTAAACAATGAGTGTATGGAAGGGGCAAGAAAATTTCTAGGGACAAAATTGAATGGGAAAAATATCATCAAGTTCTAATACCAATACCAAAGTTGACATCATTCTGTGAATTCAGTTGCTGCATCAGAAGCTGGATTGTGAAAGCCTGAACCAAGGAATATCACCAAGAAATCGTTGAAATAATCGCGTTCAGCCGGACCAAGTTACGATTATATGACTTGTCAACAAAATTTGCCTTAACCTTTATACTGACAACAACATTATCAGAAAAACAATTAGGAAAAAATTTTAAAGCTGTAAAGTACTCAGAAATAATGTCTAAAAGATGAGAAACTCCTGAAGGTGATTCAAGAAATCTTGTGGTAAAATCAACAACCTATGTAAGATCATGATCAAAAGCCAAGTTGTAAGTAAAAAACCAACGTCTGTCCATCCTATTGGAACAAGTTAACTTGGACATGAGATGAGCATTGGAGTCACCAAAGACAAAGGTGTTAGCAGTGTGATGGTTCTAAAGAGCCTGATCTATGCAGTCTGATATTATATTAAAGATAGGGAAAAAATGGATGAAAAGTGGCCTGAAGAAGAAGAAATCCAAAGCACAAGATTGGGTTATCTCTAGATTTAAGTTCTCGTACTCTAAAAACTGGAAATTCATGTCAAGAATATATTGCAAGACCATGACGATAAGTTGTCGAATCTAGTCTAAATAAGGATAAATAGCCACCAACGTGAAAGTCAATATTACTAACAATGTCACTGAGAATTGTTTTACAATGTGAAAGAAAATTAGGAGGGTCAGAGTAGAGGAAAAGTTTTATAAAAGAAAAATTGGAACGAAGAACTTTAACATTACTGAAAACTAAGGAGAGAGTATTTTGAAGGTAAGATGTTTCAGAGGTACACTTGTTAGAGATCAGTGAGTTTTATCTTACACTACCTCAGGTATTATTTATTGTGACACCATCACAAGGGGGATTTCATTGTCATGGCTAAGGAGTTTCCAATACTCATGAGGCAGACTAAACCCCACCGAACGCCAACCCCATATTGCAAGTTCTCGGGTAGGTGGGTGATAGGTCTTGCACCTTGCCAAAGGGTGACCTGGAGGAAGGTCTAACTGAGGGTAAACCTCATTCTTCCACAATGAAAGTGCTAAATCGGTTGCAATTTTACGTCGCTTGGAGCATATTATTGTTATAATTGTTATTATTATTACTATTCTTCTTCTTCTTCTTATTATTATTATTATTATTATCATCATCATTATTATTGTTTTACTATTTTGTGTTTTGATGTTGTGTTAAGTTTCGTTTGGTCTGTGCCAAGTCCTGACCAGGGACCTCAGGCAACAGAAAACTAGAAATTTTTGCCTGGAGAAAATAAAATTTTAAGTTGTTTCTAAAGGAACTAAACAGCAGTGATGGTAATTATAGCATTTAAAAGATATCTTAAATAATATATTAACTTAATAATAGATATGATGTAAAAAATAGTTTTTAACTGAAATAGCCAAGCGTATAGTCAGAAGGAGAGAAATTTTTGCAGTCTATTTATAGTACTTTTAAGGGATATTTTCTGAAGCCCATTTGGTGTTGGAGCACCGTTAAATCGAGAAATATTGTTTGATGAACTTTTAGCAATCATAACAAGAGCTCCTATTACAATTGGAAGTGTAGTTGTTTATGCTTCCACATTTCGATTACCTCGTTTCCAAGATCTTCGAACTCACTTAGCTTTTCAAAGACTTTCAGAGACGTTATTCAACTACCATGGACAGTCATGTCAATAAGGAGGAAGAACTTACCTTCGTATATTTTCACTTAGATACCTGGCCTATTGGCCTATATTGATCAGGGTGAATGCTAAAATAGCTACTAGGTCATTTTCTACAACTTTGATTGTTTATGTTCCCACCAGTATATTTCATAAGGTAACTCAACATGTCTCCATATGCATCAGTGGATGAACTGACCAAGTATGTCATGTCTTTGTAAAAACTCTGTTGGTGTAATAACTGAACAGCCAGATATTATATGATCTATTGCTTCAGTTTGTTTATCACGCACCCTGCATGTAAAATTGGCTCTATTCTTTAATACATTTGGTCGGTAGTTTCTAAGAAGAAGACTTTGGGCTATTTTGTACAGGCGAATTCAGTTATGTAATATCACGTTTAACATTTCAGTAAGCCTGATTTGCCGCTTCAGTCATTTATTCTTTTTTTCATCAGGAAAACAAGCGAGTGTTACTTGAGGGTGTTTCTTGCCCTTCCAAATGGTGCAAAATTGAATATTTAGGACATTTCATTTTTCGCTGAAACCTGGGAAATTTTAGGCTTCCTTTATGACAGGCTGAAAAAATAACTAGAAATCTTCCTGTATTTTCATCTGATGCAGTGCTTTTAATGTTAAACTTCGAAGCTTTTGACTTCTAGCAGAGGACATCTTTTCTAATTGTAAAACTTTCGGCAATTAATCTCTTTTCGATAATGGCACAAAACACAAACCCAAGAATAAATAAACATAGACGCCTGATTTTGGCAACCCAAGATAAGCCCCATAAATTATGCATTTAACCACCTTGGTCCAAACACCTACTCCATAGTTGCATTAATGCTATGACACTTCATATAATATTTTCAAACACTTTGCTCATTCTGTCCTTCTTGCAACCTAACTTTATCCAATTATGCCACCTTTTTTTTTCTATTAATACTTGTTCATCCATTTCTGCACCAGCATTTGCTTTAGTATTTGACGAGTACACATAGTTCACTTACTGTCCCCATGACGTCCTTTTAAATATTTCCAGGAGTTTTTGATAACAAGGCTTAAAGAAACCTTCTTGTTAAGACTGAACAAAATCAAATAGACAAAACGGAATTTTTTATCTGAGTTGCAAGCTGTTATTGGTTTCAGAGCTAAAATCAATGAAGTGTCGCCTTCCATGGGGTGCCAATTTTTAAAAATCAAAAAACTAAAAACTCACTTTTTTTATGATCCGAGAAAAAGTGGGGTATAAGCTCAACAGATTCCCCGGTGTCGCGGGGCCTGCAGAAGGAAGTTAACTATTGATATGGACATGGAAAGTGGAGAAGAACTGGAACCAGAAAAAAGGAGAAGATGGCTTCCTGTGATTTTTTCTTTCTGTTAACACAAAGCATTCTGGGATAAAAACAGAACATAAATTTGACATTGTCAGCGGAATGCATGAAATAAGAAATTGGCAACATGGAAAATGGAGAGAAGATTTGCACGTCGAGCGATCTTTGTCTATCTCTCCTAAATGAAGAACTTTAGGATAAGTTTGGGATTGTATATATGTTTACTCGACTTTTGGGGGAATTAGGACTACGTTAAAACCTATTTTAGACGTTACCAAGAAGAAATTACGTGATCTATCTCTTGCTGTGACGAATTCCTTCCAGAGACACCATGCCAGGTCCAACGACACAAGCACATTCCTCAGCACCTCTTCGCAGTGCAAAGATGGTCCAGTTTGGAATCTTAAGTCCAGACGAAGTTGTGAGTTTGTGACTAATTTGCATTGCAGAATAAATATGTTTTGTTTGGAAATGTTTTTGCTTGATGTTGTTGAGGCCATGTTTCGTGAGCAAAAAGGACCCCAGTTCCGATTGTGGAATAGGTTGTCTCAGAAACACCGCATTTTCACTAAGCATAAAAATAAAATAAATATTTTGCCATAGTGAATGATGAATGCTGGTGTAGATACATTTAATCGACACAAGAATGCATGGTGAAGACCAACTACCGGGACTGAATTCACCGAAGGCAATGAATGATCAGAAGAGCTAACCCACTACTTTAAAAGACCCAAAATTCCTCTCGGTTTGCTTTAGGTTAAATTTAGATATTAATCACGTGCGTTATGAACTCACTGAAAGTATTTTCGTGCGAGTAAAAAGTACAGGTATTTTCTAGTACTTTTTACTTCCAGTCAACCTTTTACTAAGAAAATATGAAAAGAAATTACGGTTACTCGTAACTGATATTTTGGATCAGTCAATCTGCAAAGGCATTTGCAGATGAATTTTTAAAAAGCCAGTGAAATAGAATTGATGATTTTTAACTTGTCACAGAACTGATGAATCAGACTGCCCTTTTTTCGAACAGTATGGAATTATTAATTGAGGTCATGGTACGTGTTGGCGTGATCAGGATATTTACTGAAATGTTATTCAGTTGTACCAGGAGACCAGATCTCTTAAAAGGCCTCTGTTGCCAGGATGTATGACAGGAAAGAAAATCCCCTGTTTATGGCCCATGCTAACCCACATTGTTGACACATGGAAAAGATTAAACAATCAGCAATATAATTAGATTGTTGTGACATGGTCGCTTTTATTTGCTTTAGGTTAGTGCTTTCCTTAACTTTGAGAACCTGACAACAGTTTTAATTAGATTCACTGACCTACTTTTCATGTTTTTTTTGAAATACTTTACAGTGGAGGAGGAGGCCCTCCACTTTATTGTTTTAGTCAGGTTCTGTTGTCAAGTGAGAATTCTAAAGACATGTATAAATTTGTTTTGTTTGCAATGTATGTGATCGTTTCTCTTAGTTTAAACTTTCACTTTTTTAATCAATCATCAGTTGCTGATGTCACAGGTTGTATCTATCTACAAATGGCTATTATTGCCAACAACAGTCTTAACCAGTAGGGTTAAAAGACGAGTTCTTATCTGCGAGGTAAAAAGTAAAAGTTGCCAGACTAATACCACAAGTGAGGATTCACCACCAATCCAGAATGCCTTTGACTTTGTGATCTTAAGTTGACATTTAAGGAAGTATTCAAACTGGCCACCGAGCCCTTGGTGCTCTAACCAAGAGCATAGAGATACAAACAGTATTGTTCAGAAATGGATTCTGCATCAGCATTTAGACTAGTTATTAATTTGTTAGTTTCTGGTTTGCTTTTCAAATGTTTATTTTTGGCCCAAACTATTTTTGCTTGTATTTACTACTGTTGTATGCCAGGGTCTGTTGATATGTGATCAAGTGTGTTTTCAATTTTTTAGAGGCAAAAGTCTGTCACAGATGGAGGAATTAAATATCCAGAAACAATGGAAGGGGGAAAGCCAAAGCTTGGGGGACTTATGGATCCACGTCAAGGAACAATTGATAGAATGTCAAGGTGTCAAACATGTGCAGGCAATATGACAGAATGTCCTGGACATTTTGGGCACATTGACCTTGCTAAACCTGTTTTTCATGTCATATTTTTGTCAGCAACAGTAAAGATTCTGCGGACAGTTTGTTTTTACTGCTCCAAACTGATGGTTGATACTGTAAGTAACTGGTGAATTTGTGTTTTTATGACCTTAGTTTCCCATAAATCTGCAATAGAAACACACACACACACACATATATATATAATATATATATATATATATATATATATATATATATATACTCAATCTGCAGATAGTACTTATCCAACTGATGTGGCCGAACCATCTAAGCCTCCCACATCCCACATCTTATAACTTCTTCCAGAGATGTAATGCAGAGGAGAAATCTAAGGTGTACCATTGGACATCTGTCTGAGAGTTTAGATGAACAAATCCACCTGACCATATAGTTATCATTTCTAACCAGTCAGTTTAGATGTACAACAGTCATAGCCAGGTCTCATTTGCATGGAATAGACCTCCTCTAACACCAGTAACAAACACACAGCCACATGCCTTCAAAGAAATCCCTCTGTTTGTGAGGATTGACAGAAGCTCTCAGAAATTTAGACCAAGCAGATTTTATTCGAAAAGTGATAGCATTAGAACAACCACCAGAGTCTCCAATGACATTTCCCAGATAACAGAATGTTGTAACACATTCAAGGTCCACACCATCAAGTTTGAATATTGGTGCTGCAGACTGAGGGACAGGATTGGAACATTGAGGACAAACAAAATTTTCGACATGCCTCAAGTTCCCTACGATTTTGTTTCCTAGCCTTATTTTTTTTAGTTTATAAATAAGGCAATTCCCAATGTTTTGTTTTAACACAAATTGCTACACTTTTTCTAACCATTGGTGCCAACTGGCTCCTACTAAGGTACATTACACATCCAGCATATTGTTTATATTGTTTTCTTTATGATATGTATAACTATTCTTTTTACAAAGCTGTTCTAGACTTTGTCAAGTAGGCCCATAGCAAGTTAAATAATCTTGTACATCAGCATAAAGTAGATTACAGGTAGCCATCATTATTATGGAGCAAAACCACACAATTGATTGTATTTCAATATATATCAGAATAATAGTAAGAGGTTTTTTATGCCAGGGTGCTGAATATAAAGCTTACATAGTGAAGTTAAATAGTGCATTAGGGTATTCATAGTTTGAGCACTCTGGCAAGATCCCACAATAACTCTTTAACCTGTGTTTGCTCCGGCAACACGGTCAGAGAGTTATGTCTCAGAAGCTCTGTGCTGCACTGACGAGCCCACAAAGGGCGAAACAGTACTGTCTGCAGATTGAGTATATATATATTTGTGTAATCTTGTGTATTCATATCAAAAAGTGCTCAATGCATATAACAGCAATATACATAAGGTAAAACACGAAAAGTAAGAACTGTGATTGCAACTAATAGTTTCATGATATTTTGATCATCAGGAAATGATCAATATATATAAATATATAATGAAATTTTGAATTTCTTTTCCTTATTTTTACAGAATAATCCAAAGATTCAAGAAATTCTGATAAAGACCAAAGGACAACCAAGGAAAAGACTGCAACATGTGTATGATTTATGTAAGTCCAAGAATATCTGTGAAGGTGGTGATATCATGGATCAACAATTTGATGCCAATCTTGTTGATGAGCAGACAGAGAAGAAACCAGTATGTTTTATTACATCTTATAAAAAATGAGAAGTGTGAGAAGTTTTTTATTGTGTAATCTGTGAAATCTAATATTTAAATTAATGGTTACTGCTGTAGTCACAATCACAAACATCACATTTATTATTTGTCACATTAATTAAGATTTTAATATATGTATATGCCAAACCAAAATTTTTCTAACATTTTTCTTCTTCTAGCTGCCTTGCTCTTTCAGGATGTTAGCAAGCCTGTCTTCTTTTTTGGTCTTCCAATATCTTTATTATTTTTAAGTCATTTTTGTTAGAATAAATATTTCTTTTCATGGTATTTTTGACTTATGCATCTGGTTTGCTGTTGCTCATTTTAACCTTAAGTCTTTCCCATTAACACAGAGTTGTCCCTTCCTTCACTTTTCATACCATAACCCCACAACTGTGTCAGACAATTCCTTATAACATTAAAAGTTGCAACACGTTTTGCCCCTAGTGAGAGTAAACCTTTATCACAATGGTCCTTAGATAAGTGGTACTTGTTATCTAATTAGTGGTCTGACAATCAGCTGCCTCACCAATAAAAGCATTGTGAAATAATTGTATCAAAAATCTGTAAAATTTGTAAATCAGTTGGTTTCAAGTATCCGAAGATTACAGAGTTGTCTTTGGATACTTGAAAGAGTCTGTTGGGTTACTCTAGATTTCTGACAGTGTACATTTTCCCATTATTAATGTGATAAAGGATACATTTGGAAGACTTGGATGCCTTTTAAGGAATCGGAGCTTATCAATTGCTTTCAGGAAAAGAATTTTAAACAGTTATGTAATACCGGTGTTGATGTACGGCAGCGAAAGTTGGATCATAAATGAAAACATGAAAAGAAGAATCGAAGCTGCAGAGATGTGGTTCTTTCGTCGTATGTTGAAGATCTCCTGGACAGAAAGAAAGAGCAATGAAGAGGTCTTGACACTGGCACAGTCGAAAAGAAATCTACTCAGTCGCATCAGAGGTGGTCAAGCACATTTTCTAGGCCACCTCATTCATAAAGATGGATTAGAGACTACAACTCTATTAGGTAAGATAGATGGTAAACGATTGAGAGGAAGACAAAGGATTACTTATTTGGATAGCATTTGCAGCTGGATTAATGAAGGACTAAATACAAACATGAATGCCGTCTCACTTATCCATCTTGCAAGAAGGAGAATGCAGTGGAGAGCTATGATCGCCAATGTCCTTAGAGGATATGGCACCTAGAGAGAGAATGTGATAAAGATATAACAGCAGTAGCACTTGACTGAAAATGCAGAACCTGTGGGCATAAGTTCAGATTTCACTAGAAATATTTTATTGTTTGGGTTGTAAATATTTTTACTTTCAGGAGACCATAAATCTGGGTATGTTTCTGAAAACTAATAGTCCCATAACAGTTTATGCTGAAGAAACCTGAACCCAATTTTTATGGTAACATTTTATTTGTTTGGTCTGGGTGTTAGGTTGGATCTTGAAATCAAAGCTGTCTTTGACAACAGAAGAAACATAATATTCTTTTTAAAGAGTAGTTTAGTTAGGGTTTTGTCTTTAAGAATAATTAAGATTATTGTTGTTATTCAATTCAGGAGCAAGGGCTGTGTAGAGTAAGATTATTATAAGATAGATTTTAGTTACAGTAATACATGAGTACATGATTATAAGATAGAGTTAGTTGCCGTAATACATGAGTGGCTCTAATAAATGGGATAGCATACTAGTTTCATGTGGTAAGACAAAATGCCATTTTAATGTTATTTGAAAAATGGAGGGTAAAAGAATCTTTGTATAATTTATGTAGTAAACAATTATTATGTAAAAATATGAAGGGAAATGCACATATCAAACAGTGAGAGGCATTTAATAGTCATTCAGTGAATGCTACTTCCAATGATTAAAAAAAAGATGGAACATGGATTATCAGAGAAGTTGCATTGCTCCAGAAGGATATATTCTTTGCTTGACTATCTAGAAAAACCCTAAATGAGTCTTTAACTTGATATTTTATACCTTCTGCAGAACCATGGGGGATGTGGACGTTATCAACCAATGATAAGAAGGCAGGGCTTGGAGCTGACAGCAGAATGGAAAAATGTCAATGAAGATTCTCAGGAAAAAAAGATTCCACTCACAGCAGAAAGAGTTTATGAAATTTTTAAGAGGATTACAGATGAAGAATGTGAAGTTATGGGGCTTGATCCAAAATATTCAAGGCCTGATTGGTTTATTGCAACAGTGTTGCCTGTACCTCCTCTTCCTGTTAGACCAGCTGTTGTCATGAATGGCTCTGCTAGAAATCAGGTTTGTAGACACTTGATTGGTTGCTGTATTCATATATATATATAATCTGAAGTGTACTTATGCACACGTCTAATACTAAGAATGGAGTATTAATTCCTCAATCTGCAGATAATTAAATAAAAGGAACAAGTATTTTATTCATGTGTTGAGGTGGCCATAGAGGGAAGGCACAGTTGTGTGGTAAATGCAAAATACTTTGAAATTCTCATTGGAAAAAATAAGAGAAGGCATTGTCTGAATAATGATTGTTGTTTGGATAAAACTAGAGATTTTAATGTGCATAATGAGCCTATATTTGTCACTGGAAATGACAAGTAGAGAGTGGGTTTTTTTTCATTTTGCATTTAAATAGTATATTCAAAGTAACATTGCAGAGCAAATAAATTTTTTAAATGTTGCAGTGTTTTTTATTTACTTTTAGGATGATCTTACTCATAAACTTGCAGATATCATCAAAGCAAACAACCAGTTAAAGAAAAATGAGTTAAATGGAGCAGCTGCTCATGTTATAGCAGAGGATCTGAAAATGTTACAATTTCATGTGGCAACACTTGTAGATAATGAGCTGCCAGGTTTACCAAGGGTAAGTTGGTTTGTGTGAAATAATAATAATAAAATTGATTGTGATAATTTTTAGTGTATTTTTGTATTTTTAGTTAGTTTTGCTATTTGACAAATCTGAATGAGACCATCTTTTTACAGTCATAAAGTGAAACTATTGTATCACTAGTTGGATGAATTTTTGTAGATATAGGTACTTGATAAACTTCTATATCTATAGAGTCAAGAATTTTCATGGAATGAATTGTTTTGGTGATTTTTCACTGATTTGAGATGACCATGGATGATTCTGCTTCATATTTAGTGACGCCTGACTGTAAAACAAACAGTGGTAGTGATATTATATTGTAACCCATTTTTGCAATTGAAATGTATCAGTCTGAAGAAAAATTATTCAAAGCAATATTGTCATCTTTGTAGAGGTTTTGTATTTTTGAATTTATAATCTTAATTTTCATTCAAGAGCAACATATTCAAAGATGACTTCTGTGAAGGGTTAGCAGGTTAAATATTTTTTTTTTTTTTTTCTCACAGAGGTAGATTTCAGCAATTTTATATCTTTGTTCAACTTTTTTACAGAAAAGTTTGTGTTTTTGAATACTTTGCATTATAGTAAGCTCTTCTTTGTTTGGAGTTCTTCAATTTTGTTGCTATGAACTTTAGTAAAAAGGTTTTTTATACTTTAGGCAGTGCAAAAGTCAGGCAGACCTTTAAAGTCCATTAAACAGAGACTGAAAAGTAAAGAAGGGCGATTGAGGGGAAATCTCATGGGAAAGCGTGTAGATTTCTCAGCCAGAGCTGTAATCACTCCAGACCCAAATCTGGACATTGATCAAGTTGGAACACCAAGAACCATAGCAATGAACCTAACCTATCCTGAAATAGTTACACCATTTAATATTGATAGGTAAGACTGATAATTTGAATGCATTTTTAATTTTATTAAAATCAATTTGATTTACCGTGATGTATAGAAAGAGAAATTTGAATAAATACTTTTAGTGGGGTTGAAGAAAATCCAATTCTGTAAACTGTTTCTGATTGTAAAAGCAATGAACACATTGACAGATAAATAAGAAAAAGTAAAGTGCATAACCAAATTCAATCTTCATGTGTGTATGTGAGGCTGTGATTTTTATTGATAGCTCTTACTGTTAAGATTATATACTGAATACATTGTATGCTTGCATTTTATTTTTTACGGGAATTGTAATCCTTTCATTAAACATTGGCCTAAAAGAAGTGTAATCATTACATTGAATAGTGCTTGATAATGGCTACAAGTAATATGTAATGGTTATTCCTGAATATTGTTATATTTGAAATTGAAAGTTGTAAGAAGTCAGGAGATGTATGCTGATGAAAATTGGAAATTACAGGTTGCAATTGCTTGTATGTTGAAGGTACAATACAAAGGGAAAAGAGAATGAATGTATGGCCTGTTTGTTGTGTAAGAGAACAGTGTGGAGTGAGGTGATGTTGATGTGTAGTTATTGGTAGGGAAAAGATCAAGTGGTAGCCACAAATGTAGCTGAAAAGATGATTTAAACATAGATTTGTAATGAAAGTGCAACAAAGCATATCACCAGCAGTACTAATACTCTAGGGACATATTTGTACCTAGTGCTAGGGCTGTTATTGTGAATAGAGAGAAGGACTCACAGTGCACCATAGATTTTTACATAGGTTGCTTGCAACAAATTTTAGAAAATTAGTCACACAAATGTTAACATGACCATTCAAATTAAAGACACACATTTATTGAAATGTTGCTCTAATTTGGACTGTAAACGTGGAAAGTAACAGGTATATTCCAACAAGATTTGATGTTACTTATATCTATCTAGTACTTAAGTATGAAATGAATGCATGAAAAGAAGCGGCTGACTTGAAGCAACACTTAATGGGTACTTCCACCAGTCTGCTTTGCAGTCTATGGAATATCCATTGAAGAAAACTTGGAACCATACAGAAAATAGACAGAAAAGTGGAATGTTCTTTATTTCTGTCAAGTACATGCAGATTTTTGTGAGCTCAGTATTGGATGCTGACATCTAAATGTTGTTTTGCTTTGGATCAAGAACATTACTGCAAGGAATGCTGATGACTTACCAGGCTGAAAATAGTGGTGAAAGGAATCATTCCAGGGTATATAAAAAATAGAATACATTAAGTATAAATTATATATAAACAGTAAACCTTTAATTGTTGGGAAATAGGCATTAGATAGATGGAAAGGTATAAAAATAGAAAAGGCTGGGTTGATTTGGACATTGGAGAAAGAGATGTTCTGTGCATTTTTTTCAAAGTGCTAAGAAGTACAATGTGCTTATTTTTTATTTGATGAAACTGTTTGTTCTGATCCTTGTCTAAATGTACCATAAATTACTTGTTTTAATATTGCACTGCATATTATGCTGGAGTTTTTTGACCCCCAAAATTACACTTATTTAAAAATTTGGTTTTTGTGCATCAGGTTTGAGTTAATTTTGATTCAGCTCAAGTTTATTTATTAAATGTCAGTGATATCATTCACTTAAGAAGGCATTATGGAAAGATATATTAAATGAATATACAAAAGGTATAGGAATAGACAAAAAGTTGAAAAGCAGTTGAGAAATTTGTTTGTGTCATTTTAAGGGTTGTTCATTCATAACAGTTGGTCAGTACCTAACAATCTCTAGACATTCTGTTGTAGGTTGCAAGAACTCGTCAGAAGAGGGCCAACACAGTACCCTGGAGCCAAGTACATCATTCGTGACAATGGAGAGCGAGTCGATTTGCGATTCCACCCCAAGCCTAGTGATCTTCATTTACAGTTTGGATACAAGGTAAAGTGCAAAGGAAGTCAATGATTTCATGGAATTCATCTGTTTTCGACAGATTATCAATAATTAGCTAGTGAAGGGTTGGTCAATATATTCTGGTAGGTTTTAGTGACAAATTTCAACATCAAAATGCAGAACAAACGTATCATGTGGGAAAATAAGTTATCATCTTGGTCTTGGGTTATACATCAGTTAACCATGAAACATTCACAAAGTTTGTGCACCACTATGCTGGCTCATTCATGGGGCCAGAAGTTTGAACCCCGAGATGACAGTGACTTTTTCCAGAAGAGTTTTGATTTGCTTTCCTTATTCAATAATCAAATTGGGCATAGTTGCTCATGACAAAAAGTATAACTTGGAAAATGACTTTGGCATAGTTTGGCGTAGTGAAAGCTATATCACTGCAGTGTCATTATTGGCCGGATGATAATGATAAAAAATGTGAAGACGATTCACTACTCTTTATTAAAATAGGATTCGCCGATAAATAGATTAAGCAGAGAGTTGTTTACTTTTTTTTATGGTAAGAAAGTCGGATTATGTTAAGTTTTACCAGCAAGATGCGCAGTGTAAAAAAAATATTTTTTTCCAAAACTTTGTCATTTGGAATGTTTCATTTTTTTTCAAATCCACCCGTGAATATAATTAATGTGTTTTATCTTTTTACAGGTTGAAAGGCACATCGTCGACAATGATGTTGTTATATTTAATCGTCAACCAACATTGCACAAAATGTCTATGATGGGTCATCGTGTCAAAGTATTACCTTGGTCTACCTTCCGTCTTAATTTGAGGTATTTTGTGACTGCTTATTGTAATTGTTTTAACAGCTTTAAAGATAAATTACTGTCAAATAATAGCTCAGCTTTAATTACATTGGATTAAGTTTCTTCCGGAATTTGTCGTGGGATTTAATTTCGACTTTTCGGACGGGTTTTTTTAAAGAATTCAGTACTCAACTGAGTAAAATTGACTTGACCATGCAAGGTGGGGTTTTTTTAATATAAAATAGAAGTTGAAAATAGACTCAAATTAAAACAAGAATTCTCCCTTGGATTGGAATATCAGATCGCTCAAATTTATTTGGTCCAGAAGGATCCAACGAAAGATTATCTATGTTCTTAGAAAAGCAAGATGTATTGACTTTCAAGACAAATATTGCCAGAATACAATTGGATATTGTTAATCAGGTGTTGTTTCTTTTATTATTGTCACCAGAAGTGGTTTTAATTCATCTTTTGCATGATTTTATATGAGCTCCTTGTCAAATGCCACTATCAAAAGCCTATTCTTGTTATTAAACATTATTTTAATTGCATTGAAGATGGACCTGACGTACTTTGTATACTTGAACATGATTGTTAAAAATATCTTGTTTATTTACCATGACAAAAATTGTTAGCTTGCAGTTGGGAAACGATCTTAAAAATTAAAATTTTCCGTAAGAAAACCTCTCGCCTTTTTCTGTTATATATTTACATTTTTTGAGCCATATTTCATAGACAATAATAAGAGTTTTTCTTATTTCTATTATTATGAAAGTGTAAAATATGTACACACCTTACCGAGTGCGAACCATTACCTACAGCAGTGATGGCCACATGCTCTGTCCGATGAATTATCATCGTTTTGCCAAATGACTTTTTAATTACAGGTTTCAGTTTTGTAATGTTGCTAAATAGTGCTAAAAATAAATTCTTCTTGTAATTACACAGTGTGACAACGCCATACAATGCTGATTTTGATGGTGATGAGATGAACATGCATGTACCACAGTCTATGGAAACCCGGGCAGAGGTAACAGAACTGATTATGGTACCAAGACTCATTATAACACCACAAGCCAACCGACCTTGTATGGGAATTGTGCAAGATTCATTGACAGCTGTAAGAAAATTCACTAAGCGAGATGTTTTCATGGAAAAGGTAACATTTAACTGTTCTATTGTACGTAGACTGAGCGTAGACTAGTCGTTGTTCTTATATTAAATTACTGGACAATTTAAAAGCCTCAGATCCTCTCGGGCTTTCCCTGACTGGTATTTTATGTACAAAGATATCGAAAAGTCAACTCCTTCTGTAAGGGAGTTTTGAATTAGGCTAGAACGGTTTTATTGGTTTATGCCTGATCTTTACTCTGGTTAAAGTATTCAGTTTTTGGTGATCTCGAAAGGAACGGTTACAATTGTTTTTATTATGGGCTGAAATTTCGGATGCGAGTAATATCCGGTACTTACATCTGCCTCTTGTGTTTAGCTGGATTAAAGAACTGAGTTTCCAATCCAACGTGCAAAAAGCACTTGAACTTACCAAGCTGAAATAATCCACTTTAATCGTTTATTTGAAATATGAAATAAAATTCTCTTGCCATCCCTGCTTTAATTGTTTCCGATCAGCCCCAAATTTCTCCAATCTGTAGAATGTAAATTCAATAGTCATGTTACTAACGTGAAAAAAAAGTGACTGATAGGTACAGCAGACACAGCCATGTAACTTAACCTAAGTAGCTGTGACAAGAAAGGGCTGATTTTTACAGTTCCTTTCAGTCAAATGTACTTAAATATTGTAATTTATTTTTTTGATTAAAACAGACATGTTACTTTCTGTTATTGCAGGATGTTGTCATGAACCTACTGCTGTGGGTAAGAAAATGGAATGGACGATTGCCTATTCCTGCAATTCAAAAACCAAAACCGCTCTGGACTGGAAAGCAGATCTTTTCTTTAGTCATTCCCGGGAACGTGAATTGTATTCGAACTCACAGCGCACACCCGGATGACGAAGATCATGGCCCATACAAACATATCTCGCCTGGTGACACTAAGGTAATGTATTAACATTTAACGTTTTGAACGTATTAAAAACGATGTGTTTAAAGTTGGAAGGAAATCTAAGGATACCACATAAAATAGTCGACCGTATTTCAAATATCTTGATTCCAATTTTGTGGTATTGAGTTTTTATATGCCGTAAGCCGTTTAAGGAATTTGCTATTTAGCGCAGATATACTTGAAACCTTTACACTTCTTTTCTTATATTTTAAGCACCGTTTCCTTTTAGATTTACAATTAATATTTACTATTTAATATTTACTATTTAATATTTACTATTTACTAATTAATATTTGTTGCTATCGTTTGACTTTTAAAGAATTACATTTTTTCATTGCTCAGGTTCTTATTGAGAACGGAGAGTTAGTTTCAGGTATTTTGTGTAAGAAGACTTTAGGAACATCATCAGGATCTTTGGTTCATGTGGTTTCATCAGAATTGGGACCTGAAACTGCAAAAGAATTTTATGGTGACATCCAGAAGTTAACAAATAACTGGTTGTTGATCGAAGGGCATAGTATTGGTATTGGTGATTGTATTGCAGATGATGAGACTTACAGAGAAATCCTGAACACGATCAAGAAATCCAAGGTAACAGTTTCTCCTTTTCACAAGCAGTTTAAGTAATAATAAAATCTATGACAATACAGTATACCATGAGCGAGACAAGAAATGTAGACACTGACTGTCAATGATTGATTTTTCTTTACATTCTTTGTTTGTTTGTATAGCTAAGAGCAGGTTAATACTGTTGTCCAAGTGACTTGAATATTGTCTAATTAGAGACACAAGGATGTTTTTACAGTGAATTATATGATGACGTATTAATTCATGATCATTTGTTCTGTTGCTTGTCAAGATAAGGAAAGAATTAGGAGTTCATTTGTGAATTTGCATTTGTTTACTCTCCGTTCACATTTTGATAAGACGTTTGAACAACCAAGAAAGGCGTCGGAAGATACCAAAAAATACCTGTTTTAACTGAAGGGTACTTTACACAAGATATGGGTAAGAAATTGGCTGTAAAAAGTAAGAGGGTAATAATGATCACAATCATATCAATAATGATATTTGTAATTAATTAGTGGCAAAAACAATGGACTTACTGATATACGTTGTTAGTTTGCAGTTTTGTGAAATAAATTTGAATTTAGTTGTCTTTCAAATATTCATTGGAGTACGAAATCCTTTCCAGCTTCGTTCATTCACTGTCATTGGTAACGTCATTTTTTCTTTTTCTTTTTTCCCCCCTCTTCCCGCTCTTCCCCCTCTTCCCTCTTCCC
>RDPX01000354.1:108468-130611 GCA_003991215.1 Morbakka virulenta | reverse complement strand
TTTTCCCCTTTCTTCCCTTTCCCCCTTTCTCCCCTTTCTCCCTTTTCCCTTTTGCCCCTTTCCTCTCTTTCCCCCATTTCCGCCTTTTCCATTTCTCCCCTTTCCCCCCTTTCCCCTTTCCCCCATTTCCCCCTTTTCCATTTCTCCCCTTTCCCCCCTTTCCCCCTTTCCCCCTTTCCCCCTTTTCCCTTTCTCCCCTTTCCCCCTTTCTCCCATTTCTCCCTTTTCCATTTCTCCCCGTTCACCCTTTTTCCCCTTTTCCGCTTTCCCCATTACCTCCATTTTCCCCGTTGCGTCTGCATACCATTAATTGTTGGTGGTAATTCCCCCGTTTATTACACCTGACATAACCTCTGTGACTTTAATATGTATTCTGTTAAGTGTATACATAGATGCCTCTCTGGTAATTGTTTCCGGTTTTTGTTTTGTATGGATTAAATACTGGATGCCTTGTGGTTTTTTTGTTGTTTTTTTACAGCAAGAAGTGATAGAGGTTATTGAAAAAGCTCACAGTAACCAACTTGAACCAACCCCTGGTAATACCCTCAGGCAAACGTTTGAAAATCAAGTCAACAGGATATTGAATGATTGTCGTGATAAAACAGGAGGAAGTGCTCAGAAAAGTTTATCTGAATTCAACAACTTCAAAGCTATGGTTGTCGCAGGATCAAAGGGATCTAAAATTAATATCTCACAGGTATTATTATCTAAAGCTTTGTCAATTTGACGCAAAATGGCAATTAGAAAAAATACACATACATATATACATACATACATACACACATACATACATACATACATACATACATACATACATACATGCATGCATTCATTCATACATACATACATACATACATACACACATACACACACATACATCCATGCATCCATCCATACATACATATATACAAACATACATACATACATACATACATACACACATACATACATACATACACACATACGTACATACAGACATACAGACACACATACGTACGTACAGACATACATACATACATATACACATACGTACATACAGACATACATACATACAACGTACGTATATACATACATAAATACATATATACATGCATACATACATTTTATCATAATTAGAGAAATAATTTTGGAAATGAAATTAAACCTTTGCACAGGGTTTTTAAGAAGGCTAATCACCCAAAGAAAACAACACAGGTATTCCAAGGGAGAAAGTGGAAAGGCAAAAATGCAACAAGTGATATCCGTACAAGTTGTTATTTTTAGATTTTAGGGTTCAAATCTAAGCACAACTCTAACCTCACTGAATTTTTTTAAGTGAAAAAGCCGTCTTAAACACAAACCAGAAGATTGTTAGAGTCGATGATCAAGTTTTGTTAATAGTATTACAACAAGCATTTCCATTTTTACTGATAAGAACAATATGAGAAAAGAGACATTTTGTCAGGCTTGTTTAACATTCAAATAGAGACAAGAGCGTAAAGCAAATCCAAAATATGAGAATTGCACGAAAAGACGTATTAACAATGAAGGAGAAATCGTTAAAGTGCATTATTATAAGTTACTCCAAGTCATATTTACAACTAGCCTAATCTGTTATTATGTTGATGCTTTAACGATGTCATGTTAACTTGGCCGGATGTACCGTTTAGATGTTTAAGAAACAATCGTGTTTGTCTCCCAGATCCTGACTGCTTTCTTCAATGTCTTACATTACTTCAGTTTAATTACCCCTTATGGATTTTTTACTTAATACTATCATTCGACTGAAGGCAATGCACGATAAATATGAGATTATATTACTGACGTCCGCTGGTCTTCAGTTGTTGTTTTCTTGTAAGGTACTCCCTTTTTTGGGGCGACACCAATTTGGACACCCAAGATACAACCACATTTGGTATAAGTTGTTAAGGCTTTCTGCTCATAATTGTAACATCACCATTTAAGTTACCGAGTTGTTAGTTTTGTGTTCGGTCGGTTGTAATTTGTAGAACGACTGGATAGGTCATAGCTGGTTTTTTTTTCAATTTTAGGTTATTGCAGTCGTGGGACAGCAGAACGTTGAAGGGAAACGGATCCCATTCGGATTCCGCCATCGTACACTGCCGCACTTCGTTAAAGATGATTACGGTCCCGAGAGCAGAGGATTTGTCGAAAACTCTTACCTTGCCGGTCTAACACCGTCAGAATTCTTTTTTCACGCCATGGGAGGTCGTGAAGGTCTTATTGATACAGCTGTCAAGACCAGTGAAACTGGGTATATTCAGCGACGACTTATAAAAGCTATGGAAAGTGTGATGGTAGCATATGATGGAACAGTGAGAAATTCCAATCGTCAACTTGTACAGCTTTGTTACGGAGAAGATGGTATGGCTGGAGAATTCATCGAATTTCAGAATTTGTCGTCAATTAAGCCGTCTCATTCGTCATTCGCAAGGAAGTTTTATTTTGATATAACGAGAGAAAGGTAATCATGAATTAGGTTAATTTAAAAATTGATTTGACACTTTTTCATATTCGTTCACATGCTGGAGGATGGTGGAAGGTTCCATTCTTCTACATTCCACGTAAGTTCTTTTGAAAAGATATGCTAAGCGTAGTTTGCTTGAAAATATAGAATGCGTTGTACTTACACCCCCACCCCTTCCCCAAATATTGTGTTTGACAGGTCTTTCTGTAATCCATAAGGTGAAACAGTGAATTACCCGCTGCAGCTTCGGAAAAGAAAACGACAGAGTTGTGAAGTGTCCAGTCTTGCCATGTTTGAAAAAGTTAACTGAAGTGTTGCTATTCTAGTGTTTCCCCCGTTCATTTCGCAGTTCAATCATTCACTTCTTCCAGGGATTGCTTCACTCCATTAAAAGTTAGGATAAATGATCGTTGCTTTTACTCTGATTGAAGTATGTATTTTATTTGGAAGAATTGAAGTATGTATTTTATTTGGAAGAATAGCGAAAAACATTATATATACGGAGATTGAAAGTGAATAGACATAAGACGGATACCTTTCCGTCGACAAGTCAAAAGCCTCTCTGCCATCTACCATGTCAGTTCGTTGTTGCAACTTCTTACAAGAGAAGCCGACTGAGGAAGAGGTATATTTCCAAATTAGATTGCTGTCGCATAAAATGGCAGATGTACTACTATATCAGAAAATTTTGAAGTGACCAACCGTATGGAATTTTTAAATTTTTAAAGCAACTTGTTCCCACTATGTAGGAATACCACAGATCAAAGTAGTGAGAGGCATTAAAGATCTAAGATAAACTCCTTAGCTGGTTAGGGTGGTTTAACGCCATTGACACCCATTCATTATTTCATCTGTTTCTCTTAATCATGGAGCTAATTACAGTAGAGTCAGAAAAAAGACGTTTTTAGATATTTGACTATTCAGAATTGTTGATACCTTGTCAGGTTTTTTAATAGAGTTATTTCATCATTATGCTACTTTTCCGTCTTTGTTATTCCCACCAGGCGACTGAAACAGTTCTTGCAAGATGACATCGTTCGGCAGGTGGTTGGTGATGCTCACTGTGCACAGGAGATTGAAGAAGAATTTAAACAACTGGAAGAAGATAGGGAGATATTAAGGCAGATTTTTCCAACAGGAGAAAGCAAGGTAAATGGAGATGGGGAGGGAACCGAAAAGAGTTAAGGAAGTTAAACAATGCTGATAAGCTTAATACCATTACTCCTTTGCCTAGAATTGCGTTATTGCGTTTTGCATTACAATAATATGGTACACGCCACAGTTGATCTAATGTTTCGGAAAATGACGCTAATCAAACTTTGTTACTTTGGATGGTTTGAGTTAGAACCTGCATCCCATTTTATTGCATTTGCTGAAGGATGTTGATAAGCCAAAAGGAAAGTTAGTAAACTCGTGGTATCTTATGTTGCGGGAAGGGAAAGGGAATTGATTAGAATGTCACATAGTGATATATGATGTAGTTATAATAAGTATTTCGCAGACACTGGACTTCTTCCATGAGAATCCAACAAATCTGAATTTTTGCTTTATGTACAATCAATTTTCAGGCATGAGTTACCTCCTCTAATTGACTCCCGATTAACCATGTAGTCAGAGCTCAACGTGTATGCCTTGTCATAACAAATGGATTTGCAAACGACATTGTTTAGTCGTGGAGCTGATTTTGTTTCATTTGCTTAGGTTTTTTTGTATGTACTCTTTCAGGTTCCACTTCCAGTTAATCTTGGTAGGCTGATCTGGAATGCACAAAAAACATTTAAGGTTAACTTGAGGGCTCAGAGTGATTTGCATCCAATCAAGATTATTGACGGTAAGTATATTTTGTATGTCATAGCAGAAACATTCGTTTTGAATTCTGTTGCACAATTTTTAAGATTGGCTCCGTAGTTGACATATTGTGCGAAACCAATGCCTTCCCGCATACGTAGTCATTTTGCTTGGCAATCATTGTTTATCTACATCATTTGTATCGTATGTCATTTTTAAGATTTATACTTCCTACTTGCTTCTTTTGCGTGTTCGCAAAGCGTACTGACTCGACTTCCGTATGAGCTAAGGGTCCGTCTTTTCGGTCAATTCTTGGCGTTTCATTTGACACAGGCTGCAACTTTCTTGCAGAATTAAAATTGGTAATGTTCTCCTCGCTTTTTGATATTAGATATCCAATGCTTTTAGATTTAAGCAATTGTTTTTAGTAATTCTGGTTTGGTCAGGTTTTCTCCCCGTTTTATACAAGGCAAAACAAAGTTTTTAATCTGTAACATCAGTACAATACCCAATGACGGAATGTTTAACAACCTACACATTGTCATTCTTACAATGATGATGCTGCTGTTATCATCATCATCATCATTATTATTATTATTGTTGTTGTTGTTGTTGCGGAGCAATACGACCCCATAAAGGACTCAGAGGTAGAAACCTCAACAAACCTATCCGACTCCCAGCCCGACAAGGGTAAGCTGGGTCCATGGATCATATCCAAGTGGGGCGATGTTGATGTTAATTTTAATTAAAACAGCACATGACCTTGCAGATGGTGCCTGTTTAGGTTTCCCGGTTTAGCTGGCCCGTTCTGCTTAAAATCGTCTCCGTAGGGAGGCTTCACCCAAGATGTCAAGACTAAGTAACAAGTGCGAACTCGGTACTCAGCCCTTCAGAACAAGAGATCCACGCTCACGACACTTAGATATAATGCTCCCCCACTACTCCTGTCCATTAAACAGAAATGCGTGATGTGTCAGCCCATTCGGGACATGCACAACTGGTTAAGGTCAGGCAACTGACTGGCAAGTCTGCGATTTGAGCGGGAATGTTTAATCTAGCCCATTCGTAATTACCATAATTATTATTGTTATTATTACTATTTTTATTATTATTATTAGAATCAATTTTTGTAACTGAAAACATCCTCAGTCGTAAATAATATATATCAAGTTGTACACACTGTGTACACTGTTATCATAGAAATCCGATATAAATAAAAGAAAGCGGTATTATTTATATTAGTGAGCTAAAATCCATGTTTTATTCTTATATAGTCGCATCAAAAAATTTAAAAAAAAATTATTTGCAAGGTTCAGAACTCTGTAAACTGTCTAAATGTAGGTCAGCATGAACAACTTATGTACTTACCTGATTTCAAGAATACAATGAGTTATTATATTTCTAGTTTAAAAAATTAGGATTTAGAGTATTGCAGTAAAAATCCATTTAATTCTTTTATCTAATAAGTGACCCCTTGTATTGTAAGCAGTTTATTACTTCTTGTCAAAATGCCATAATTATTAATTGATAATGGCAGTTTAATGTTCATTTAATTGTATGAACAAGGAGAAAAATATGCCAGGTGCATCAGATGGCACCCAAAGAATGTTGTGGGTCATATATATATATTATTCGTGTTTGGACAATAAAGTGCACGCAAATTTTATGATAGGCCTTGATTCATTAATGTTCAAAGTATAGCAAGGACCTCGTCCTTTTTGTAAATGCTTAACACTATATACATTATATACAAGATATTTAATCTAGTTCTAAATGAAGTACAAATTTATTTTGAATAGGTACTCATTCCTTGCCTAGTGGCATACCTCTGGATACATTATAATAGCCTCAAGGAGACCTTTTCCTTCATTGTGAGGATGCTGTGAGAAAATGCAGCCTTGACTTACACAGGATGTAATTGAATAAATTGGTGCGAGCAGGGAGAAAAGACCAGGCTAAAGAGTTTTGCTCATGATCTTGATTGGTTTTTTATCTTTAGGTGTTCGGGACTTGAGCAAGAAGTTACTAATTGTAAAGGGAGAAGATCATCTAAGCAAAGAAGCACAGCAGAATGCTACGTTGTTGTTTAATTGTTTACTCCGCTCGACATTATGCGCAAAGAGAGTGCTAGAGGAGTTTCACTTATCNGGCATACCTCTGGATACATTATAATAGCCTCAAGGAGACCTTTTCCTTCATTGTGAGGATGCTGTGAGAAAATGCAGCCTTGACTTACACAGGATGTAATTGAATAAATTGGTGCGAGCAGGGAGAAAAGACCAGGCTAAAGAGTTTTGCTCATGATCTTGATTGGTTTTTTATCTTTAGGTGTTCGGGACTTGAGCAAGAAGTTACTAATTGTAAAGGGAGAAGATCATCTAAGCAAAGAAGCACAGCAGAATGCTACGTTGTTGTTTAATTGTTTACTCCGCTCGACATTATGCGCAAAGAGAGTGCTAGAGGAGTTTCACTTATCATCAGAGGCCTTTGAATGGGTATTAGGTGAAGTGGAGGCAAGATTCAATCAGTCTCAGGTATAGTAATTTTTGAACTTAACATGACCATAATTAAAGGCGCTTTTCATCATGTTGTTGCTCTTCCATATTTTCTGACGGCATTAATTCTACTCGTCATTTTGTCCGATTAACATTACCAGTCAAATGTCAAATGATTGCTGGAAAAACTTCACTTACCATATATATCAATGAATGTATATTACATGAATTTGAGATTACCATAGCCTAACTAAAATGTTTATTACTAATGCCATGTTAATTTTTATAAGATCATTCCAGAGAGCATTTCTTCATTGATAGCCTACACAAGATCTGGTCTCTGGTACCATTTCATCAGACTCTGGTACCTCTGTCAGCGATATTGTACTCGGCCCACTTTAGGCGTTCCATATTTTTAGTATCAATAGTGTCGCCCTTGAATAACCATCATTTGCCTTGCTTTGGCGCTTGATAAAAAAACTGGGTTTGCTCAACCCCAGCATACTGACTCTTGTAGTTTACTTCTTTTTCCTACTTTTTGCTACGTCGGTATTTATTTATTACCTTGCTTCTGTTTTAGTGCCACCCAGGGGAAATGGTTGGAGCACTTGCTGCCCAGTCGCTTGGAGAACCAGCTACACAAATGACGCTGAACACTTTCCATTATGCTGGTGTATCTGCAAAGAATGTAACACTCGGTGTGCCTCGACTCAAAGAAATTATTAATGTTTCAAAGAAACCAAAGACGCCTTCTCTAACCGTATTCTTGATGGGACAAGCTGCAAGAGATGCAGAGAAAGCTAAGGTAAGCGTTTTTCGTTGTCAAAAGAACATACAGGTAGTTTGTCGAGATAAAAACACAGCCAAGGCGAATGTGGCCAAACTAATCGCTATCCACTGAACACAAACCCTTCGATCAGTAACCAGTCAACAACATCTCGCAGACCAACACCCACACCCATACACATTCAGACATGCAAAGGGAAAGATAACGCAGTTAAATAAACAAACTTTGCTTTTACTTCTTTAGTTTAATGAAGAGACTGCGACCTACTCTGTGAGTACGACTAGTTGTTCTTAGTTTAGCTTCACTTTTTAAGATTAATTTTTAAAAATTTTGCTATTTAGGATGTATTATGTCGTCTGGAACACACAACGCTTCGTAAAGTGACAGCCAATACTGCCATCTTCTATGACCCTGATCCCCAAAACACAGTTGTAGCAGAAGATCAAGAATTTGTGAATGTTTACTATGAAATGCCTGATTTTGACCCAACTCGCATATCCCCTTGGCTTCTTCGAATTGAATTAGAACGTAAACTTATGACAGACAAGAAGTTAACCATGGAACATATTGCCGACAAAATCAACCAGGGTTTTGGTGACGATCTGAATTGCATTTTTAATGATGATAACGCAGAAAAGTTGGTACTTCGTCTTCGAATTATGGAAAGTGAAGACAAAACTGTTGAAGTAAGTAACCATTAATTTTTAAATATTTGGTAATTGGCTTATAGTGTGGGTAGTGGTGTTTTATAGAGAATAAAGATCTGTTACCAGACTTATTTATCTCTTGTCTAAGTATATATATATATATATATATATATATAATATATATATAATAGATAATACAGTCATACAGGCAGTAGATGGGGAAGGGTTATGAGCTTAAGAAACGGAATGGCTCTCTCTCTCTCTCTTCTTAACCTAGATTTTACAATACTGATTGCTTCTTCTTTGTAAATAGTGCACCTAAGGCATGTCATGCTGATATTTAAATCTTTGAATTAAATATTCTTACCTTCCATTACTTTTCTGGTGGTACAGAGTGTTCCCATCACAATGATTATATCTTCCATTTCTATTTTCCACATCAGTCACAAAATCTGTCTATTTGATGGTGTTTTTCACAATAAGATAATGGCATTTTAATTCACTTAACTAAACTTAGTTTTGTTGATTTTGTTGATTTTTTGTCGTTCACCATATGGTAGCTAATAATTACTTCGATACTGGTTAATTCTCTCCTTAATTCTTGTTACTTCTTCACAATTTCCTTTTGTTTGTGACGAACCATTTTACCCCCCGATATTACAATATCAACTGCACTACAGTTTTTCTCCACTTGCTGATAAGAATAATGTCAAATCTACTNTATATATATATATATATATATATATATAATATATATATAATAGATAATACAGTCATACAGGCAGTAGATGGGGAAGGGTTATGAGCTTAAGAAACGGAATGGCTCTCTCTCTCTCTCTTCTTAACCTAGATTTTACAATACTGATTGCTTCTTCTTTGTAAATAGTGCACCTAAGGCATGTCATGCTGATATTTAAATCTTTGAATTAAATATTCTTACCTTCCATTACTTTTCTGGTGGTACAGAGTGTTCCCATCACAATGATTATATCTTCCATTTCTATTTTCCACATCAGTCACAAAATCTGTCTATTTGATGGTGTTTTTCACAATAAGATAATGGCATTTTAATTCACTTAACTAAACTTAGTTTTGTTGATTTTGTTGATTTTTTGTCGTTCACCATATGGTAGCTAATAATTACTTCGATACTGGTTAATTCTCTCCTTAATTCTTGTTACTTCTTCACAATTTCCTTTTGTTTGTGACGAACCATTTTACCCCCCGATATTACAATATCAACTGCACTACAGTTTTTCTCCACTTGCTGATAAGAATAATGTCAAATCTACTGGGGTTTATAACATGATCGCAGTATATTTGGATATCCAAAAGCAGTTTCATATCTTCATTCTCTCGTGTGCCTTCAGCCTCAACATCATATCACTTCCTTTCTTTCCAACTGATAGCCCGTACCCAACTTCTGCTGTACTACCATTGCAAGTTGCCTGGTGTCTCATACTCCCTATATACACCCTAAATATAAGTCCAGCCAATTAACTGCACTTATATATATTATTTTTATTATTATTATTATTATTATTATTATTATTATTATTATTATTATTATTAGTAGTAGTAGTAGTAGTAATAATAATAATAATAGTAGTAGTAATAGTAGTAGTAGTAGTAGTAGTAGTAGTAGTAGTAGTAGTAGTACTAGTAGTAGTAGTAGTAGTAGTAGTAGTAATAGTAGTAGTAGTAGTAGTAGTAGTAGTAGTAGTAGTAGTAGTAGTAGTAGTAGTAGTAGTCGGACCATAACCCCCCAAATCATAACTATTTCTGTGAATTTTTCAATATGAGGCGTCTGTGTTTTATGATGATTGTAATTAACTGCAAATGGTGAACTGGATATGAAGAACCTTAAATGCACTTGAATCGAAACCAGCTTTGGGGATGCCAATTTCACTCCTGTATTTTTCCATGGTAATTCTAAAGAGTTCCAATAGGAGAACTCCCGAAATTCTTTTCCCTTTCTCAGCACTGATGATATCAAATTGGTCTGGAATAATTAGGGAATGCAGAAGCTGCTATTTTAATGCTCTTATAACATTGTTTTATCCAGGACGAAGAACAGCTGGACAAAATGGACGACTGTGTATTTCTGCGATGTATTGAAGCAAACATGTTAAGTGATATGACGCTGCAAGGCACTGAGTCAATAAGCAAAGTCTACATGCATTTGCCAACACAGGACAATAAAAAGAGAATTATAATCAATGAGGAAGGAGAATTTAAGGCATTACAAGAATGGATTCTAGAAACTGATGGAAATGGGCTGATGAAGGTATAATTTAGTACTTTGAGTAATGGCGGTTTCGGTTTTTGTTTTGCTTAGTTTATTACACTTTCTGGAAATATAATCATTTGTTTATTTTAGGCAAGGTGGTTTTGATTAAGGGTTTTGAACTACAATGTTTTTTGGAACTGGTTTTTGCAGCTAAATTTGTGTACTAGTCATATGTTCAGCACACGTGAGGGGCACATATCGATAATATGTACCATGTTATAAGCTTCTTTTAAACTTGTTATTTTTTCTTCTTCTTCTTCTTCTTCTTCTTCTTCTTCTTCTTCTTCTTCTCCTTTTGTCGTCTCTCGTTAGAGGTCGCCACAGCGGATCAACGCTCGCCACCTCTGTCTGTCAGAGGTATCCTCGGTTGATTCACCTGCCACTCTCATGTCTTCGTTCACCGAATCAGATAACCTCCTCTTTGGCCTTCCTCGCTTCCTCTTTCCGGGTGGGGCCATTTCCATCACATGGCCGAACCACCGAACCAGGGCAGGGGCATGACTGGTCTAGGCCAGCGTGCAATGGAGATTTAAGGCCCCTCCTTCCCTGCCCCCCTTTACCAGGGGTTATGGGACCCCTCATGGGCTGGGACTTGCGACAGCCAGGGCAGGCGGCGTGAAGTCTTTTGCCAAGTCATTTATGCGGACAATGAAAAGTGAAACTTGTTAATTCGATATGGTGAAAGTATGCATATTAACATTTTCTAACCTTTGTTGTGAGTTATGTTACTTTTTTTTGTGTTTATCTCGTAACTTACAAAACATTTATTACCTGATATTTTGTTATTGACTTTTTATGTTACTTTTCATTTTTATATGTTACATCATTATAAATAATTTGTTTTTCATCATTATAAATCATTTGTTTTTAAGGTACTCAGTCAAAAAGATGTCGATCCAGTTCGTACAACATCCAATGATATTTGTGAAATTTTCCAGGTAAGGTGACGATTTGCCAAGTACTACCTCCTAACGAGTGTAAGTACCAAGCCCAAAGTTGGGAGTGTTTGTTCCCAATAACCTGCCCCCATTGCTCACTAATTAGATTTGCCATTAAAATAAGTATTGGTGAGATAATCGGAAAGTACATAAAAACCTTGGGACTACTGTCGTCAGTAATGGTAGAGCTGAGTGGGAAACCTCGTTTTGCATTTCATTTTCTCATTTTATTTCTTGCTAGTGGCTTTTTTCATTTTGTTATGATGTACATGCTTTGCCGTATTGTTTAAATTTTTTCCACTGATTTCTCGTAAAAAAGACCAGATGATTTAAATGTGTCTATACTTGTTACCATTGGAAGGATCTTATAAAACCCATTGGGGTCCTTTTCTGCTTCTTTTCGCACTTTTGTGATGATACCCGTCAATGCTTCTTTTAATGTACCGGTATAATGTGCCTACAGACGCCTTTATTTGCAAGTGTTTCACTTGGTCACATATAGGCGAATTGAATGGTTTTTCATTGTGTGTCCTTAGTTATGTGAAAGTAAATGTATTTTGCCCTAGGTCCTTGGTATTGAAGCCGTGCGTAAAGCTGTGGAGCGTGAGATGAACCACGTCATCTCATTTGATGGATCATATGTAAACTATCGTCACCTTGCATTACTTTGTGAAGTAATGACTTGCAAAGGCCATTTGATGGCTATCACTCGACATGGAATTAATCGCCAAGAAGTTGGGTGCTTGATGAGATGTTCTTTTGAAGAAACGGTACGACTGAATTGCATTACTGTTCATAGAAAAAAACTGGAGAATTGTGTTCATATGTTTACACTATTTTTTTAGTTCAGTATCACGCGTGTGTCATTTTTTTAGATAAAGTTCTGCGTTTACTGGCAAATCACTTTAGTTTTTTAGTTTACAAAACTACTAATATCGATCACCCCTTGTTTATAATTGTCATACTCCTGGAAGGTGGCTTCTTCGTGGGGTTTTTAATGTCCATTTCACAAAACGTTGATTAGATTGATTGTTGTTACAGGTGTACATATATATATTATTTTGTGTTCTAACAGGATGTATGAAATAGTTATATCAGTACATAGTACACCTCTGTTGATGTTTAGAAGTAAAAACCACCTTAGGACAATTGAACTTTACCTTGAGATACATGATTGTAATAGTATGTACCGTGAATATATAAGACGCTAAACTGACTCCATGCATATTACCACATTTTGAGGGAAAATTAAACTGTTATAGTCAATAATGGTTGACGATTCTAATGATCGTTTTTCTGCCTAAGTATTTAATACCTTTTATATTTTTATTACTGGTTCCTTAAAATTAAAGTTTTAATTTGTTTGTACTATAGGTAGACGTACTGGTTGAGGCATCGTATCATGCGGAAACTGACCACCTTCGTGGTGTAAGTGAGAATATCATCCTTGGTCAATTGCCACCCGTTGGCACAGGAAGTTTTAGCTTGATGTTGGATGCAGAAAAATGTAAAAAAGGGATGGAAGTCCCTCTGAATGTTGCCGGAGGAATGATGATGATGGGGCCGGGTAAGCTACTCTTCCTTCTTATTGTCTGATTTTACCTTTTCAGCATTATGTAGAAAGATGACACAGGAAAATTATGTATACAGCATTTCCTCCTCCTCCTCCTCCTCCTCCTCCTTCTTCTTCTTCTTCTTCTTCTTCTTCTTCTTCTACTACTACTACTACTACTACTACTACTACTACTACTATTACACTACTACTACCACTACTACTACTACTACTACTACTACTACTACTACCACTACCACTACTACTACTACTATAATTGTTATTATTATTACTATTACTTGTTAATGCGTTATCTGGTTTTTGTTTTAGGTTCTGGAATGTTCTTTGGCTCAGCACCCTCACCCTCAGGTCCAATGTCCCCACAAATGACGCCTTGGAATCAAGCCGTAACCCCAGCGTACGGTGAGGCATGGAGTCCAGGCCTTGGAAGTGGAATGACACCAGGTGCCCCAAGCTTTTCACCTTCTGCACATACTGACGCCAGTGGATTCAGTCCCGGTGGGTTTAGTCCGGCCTGGAGTCCGCAGCCCATGATGTCACCTGGATCGCCAGACTCTTCGCCATATATACCTAGTCCAGCAAGAACGGGCATGAGTCCAAGCTACAGTCCTGCAAGTCCTGCTTATATGCCAACGTCACCAAGTTTGTCTCCTGCAAGCCCACAATACTCTCCAACCTCTCCGTCGTACTCGCCAACATCACCAAGTTATTCGCCTACGAGCCCAAGTTATTCCCCAAGCTCTCCAAGCTATTCCCCAACCTCTCCCAGTTACTCACCGACTTCCCCAAGCTACTCACCAACATCCCCATCCTATTCCCCGACGTCTCCGTCGTACAGCCCAACCTCTCCGAGCTACTCCCCTACTTCTCCTTCGTACAGCCCAACATCCCCATCATACTCCCCAACCTCACCATCGTATTCACCGACAAGTCCTTCCTATTCGCCAACATCTCCTTCATACAGTCCAACTTCCCCGTCGTACTCCCCAACATCACCGAGTTACTCTCCTACAAGCCCATCATATTCGCCAACGTCACCAAAACTGTCACCCTCTTCGCCAAGTTATAGTCCAACTTCACCATCCTACTCGCCGACGTCCCCGTCTTATTCCCCAACCTCACCATCGTATTCACCGTCCTCTCCATCTTATTCCCCCCAGTCCCTTTCCTACTCACCCTCTTCCCCATCGTACAGCCCAACGTCGCCAAAGTATTCACCTACTTCGCCAAGCTATTCACCAACATCACCAAGTTATTCCCCAAGTTCTCCAAAATACAGCCCCACAACGCCAAGTTACAGTCCTTCCTCACCCTCTGGGTATTCGCCTTCGTCGCCGAAGTACTCCCCTACATCACCATCATATTCTCCTGCATCTCCGACCTATTCACCAACTTCACCAACGTATTCACCGACATCGCCAGAGTATTCTTTGAAGTCACCAGCTTACTCTCCCCAGTCACCGGTATATTCACCGAGTGCAGCCAAATACAGCCCAACGTCGGCACAGTATTCACCATCGTCGCCCAAGTATAGTCCAGCATCGCTATCACCTGACTTCAGCCCTGGTACTCCAAAGTACAGTCCAACAATTCCGGATTACAGTCCAACAACACCTCAGTATTCTCCAGGGACTCCACAGTACACTCCCTCTCCAGGACAGCTTACAGGATTGTCTCCAGCCTCGTACTCCCCCAGCTCGCCATCAGACTTGTCACCGGCTTACTCCCCTACTGAAGATATAGTCAACGCGCAACAGCGTAAGAAGCAGTGAGTTAGTTTGCTTAATCAAGTTGCGTATTCAGCTTTTTGCCCTTCCTCTCTAGGGAGAGAATGAGGTCTTTTACAACGGTAAACGCCGGAGAAAGCCTAGCGTGTAGCTGTATCACATGTTGATCTAGTAGTTGAAATTCCGTTGTTGTCACCCGTGGTGAACATTTAACGGGTCTCAGTAGCGTTTAAATGCGAAATTCCTTACTCATTTAAGGTACATTACTTTTAAATTTCACTGTTATAAATCAGCATGGTAGTGGTTGCAGCAGTTTTGTTTATTATATTTGAGATAAAAAGCTCAAAAAAATTGTTGTTTAGGTCATAACAGCACACAATCTTTTGGGAGTACATTTTAGAGTATAGTTTTGTTCGACGTTTTATGCTGGTAGTCTCTGCAGCAGTGGTACTGTTTTGGATTTATTACTTAGACAAGGCTGGCATTAGAGCGTTTTGCAACGACCTCCCGTTGCAAGATTGAAATAAATAGTGCAATTTGAATCCTCCACCAAGTGGGTTTTATACAGTTTGGTTTGTTTGTGCAAGATCGTGCATGTTTTTTTTGTTTTGTTTTTGTCTTTGGTTTGTTTAGTTTACAGTATCCTACATTTCTTATGTATGTTATCACTTTGGAAAGTAAAGGTTCGATGAACCAGGTATTAATGTAATTTCTGCTGAAGTTGTATATCGATGGAAAGTTTCATGCCTTTGTTATAAAATTGTAGCCTTCGAAAAGAGCATAAACACTATGTGCCAATAAAAGATCCTCGGTGTTTTGAATTGTACTTTTGTGAATTTGGTAGCAGAGTTTTCTCCATTGTTTTGACGACATAATGTTGTTTGCCGAAAAATGTTTGGCGTTATAGGTTTGGAATTAATCTCCCTTTTTTATTTATCCATATAAAGTATGGATTGGCTTTTAATCTAGCATTTGTGGCTGATGCTTGTATCAAGAAGAATACTTGAAAATCAGAACTAATCGTGAAGGGAAATGACCGATGTGAGAGTTTCTAACCTTAAACTGTTTCTCTACTTTTTAAGCTTCCTCGTTTAAATGGGATTGCTATTGATTTTGGCGCCGTAGGTGTTGACCATATATGCGGCATCAGAAACCACAGTACAGTGCTATTTATACCATGCGGCTGTAATGCACGTATTCGTTTGTAATATATGTAAGGATAAGCTGCAAAATGTATTAATTTAGCACCCAGTGATGATGGTAAAGGGCCGATAGATCATTTGTTTTGAAACACGGGTCGTTGTTTTGGTGGGGCGTTTCCAAAACACCTGTTTCCTTTGATTAATCAATTGGCAGCTTTTATTAGCGGTTCAAAATAATCTTTGTTGCAGTCGTATTTTGTGTGATTTCACCGCTCTACCTTTTTGTAACTTAGATTGAAGGCCCCACATAATATCAGTAATATTCCAGGTAACATGCTTTACAATCAGATAATTGGAATAGAAGTTGTTAAGTTACAAGAAAATTGTTAAATGATGATGATGATGATATTATTATTATTATTATTATTATTATTATTATTATTATTGCTACTACTACTACTACTACTACTACTACTATTATTATTCAGTTATTTTTAACCTATTTCCAACAAATTTGCCTCGTTATATCATGCATTATCGCGCAGCATCATAGTGGACGAATAGCTCAGGAAGGCTTTAGTTGTTTTTTTTTATCTCAATTTGTGTTATAAAAGAAAAAAAAATCATTTGAATAACATTTACTAGACTTTTGTCAGGATGATAAGCTATCAGTAAATGGTTGTTTAAGGTATTTGTTGCAACCATGCTGTATTTTTAAATCCTAGATAGTGTTGTTTGTTTCATTTATTTTGCAGCTTTAGTATTGTATCAACAGTACATTACTCAGTGTTAACTTGAAGTTGATCATATTAATCAAGAGTAAGAAACAAGGGGAAAGGTATTATTGGGGTCTTTTCAGGGCATTGGACCATTGTATTTTTCAGCTATAGACGGAAAAAACAGTGGTTGTGCATAATGTACCCTGGGTTAGTGGGCATCGCCAGAGGTGAAAGCGAAAAATGGGATGTTCTAGAAGACAACCTCCCATACAATTAAAATTGATTCGTTATCCTCAAAAAGGCAGTTCTGCTCACGAACTTTTCAGCATACTAAACAGACTAGCAATTGGATATGTCTAATTATTGTATTTTGGCAGTACGATGTTTTAATTTTTGTATATGTAATGGACATGTAAAAGTATGATGTTAAAAATAAATAAGATAACTGCATTTAGTGTTTGGCTCATTTCTACAAGAACGACTTGTGTATTCTGAAAATGCCTGATTGCTACTTACTCCAATGGTTACACTGCATGACAAAAAAATATTTTTTCTCTGTTACCGGCATTAAATTGAACATTTTTAACCAAGTTCCACTCACTGATTCTGAAATCTGAAATCCGTTTTTCTCGAGCACGTCGGGTTTTTTTTATGTAAAATTCACATGAAAGTCACAAATTTCCTTGGAGAGAACTTTTTTTCAAAAATGTAAAAGTTGATTCATGAAATGCCAAAAGCCTATCAATCAAATGCCACTTCTATTGAGCTATCTGCATATTAATAGGGCTTTTGAAAATAGGATATTGCATTGCGAGCAATAAATATTACAAAAATTATTATACTCTTTGAAGCAATAGTCAAGAGTAGTCTTCATCACACTAAGCTCTTCACCATGAATGGTAATATTGGATACTTACAATTTTGATATAGTTCAAAAGAAAAAGCAATATAACGTANCCGCCCAAGTATGAGTCCAGCATCGCTATCACCTGACTTCAGCCCTGGTACTCCAAAGTACAGTCCAACAATTCCGGATTACAGTCCAACAACACCTCAGTATTCTCCAGGGACTCCACAGTACACTCCCTCTCCAGGACAGCTTACAGGATTGTCTCCAGCCTCGTACTCCCCCAGCTCGCCATCAGACTTGTCACCGGCTTACTCCCCTACTGAAGATATAGTCAACGCGCAACAGCGTAAGAAGCAGTGAGTTAGTTTGCTTAATCAAGTTGCGTATTCAGCTTTTTGCCCTTCCTCTCTAGGGAGAGAATGAGGTCTTTTACAACGGTAAACGCCGGAGAAAGCCTAGCGTGTAGCTGTATCACATGTTGATCTAGTAGTTGAAATTCCGTTGTTGTCACCCGTGGTGAACATTTAACGGGTCTCAGTAGCGTTTAAATGCGAAATTCCTTACTCATTTAAGGTACATTACTTTTAAATTTCACTGTTATAAATCAGCATGGTAGTGGTTGCAGCAGTTTTGTTTATTATATTTGAGATAAAAAGCTCAAAAAAATTGTTGTTTAGGTCATAACAGCACACAATCTTTTGGGAGTACATTTTAGAGTATAGTTTTGTTCGACGTTTTATGCTGGTAGTCTCTGCAGCAGTGGTACTGTTTTGGATTTATTACTTAGACAAGGCTGGCATTAGAGCGTTTTGCAACGACCTCCCGTTGCAAGATTGAAATAAATAGTGCAATTTGAATCCTCCACCAAGTGGGTTTTATACAGTTTGGTTTGTTTGTGCAAGATCGTGCATGTTTTTTTTGTTTTGTTTTTGTCTTTGGTTTGTTTAGTTTACAGTATCCTACATTTCTTATGTATGTTATCACTTTGGAAAGTAAAGGTTCGATGAACCAGGTATTAATGTAATTTCTGCTGAAGTTGTATATCGATGGAAAGTTTCATGCCTTTGTTATAAAATTGTAGCCTTCGAAAAGAGCATAAACACTATGTGCCAATAAAAGATCCTCGGTGTTTTGAATTGTACTTTTGTGAATTTGGTAGCAGAGTTTTCTCCATTGTTTTGACGACATAATGTTGTTTGCCGAAAAATGTTTGGCGTTATAGGTTTGGAATTAATCTCCCTTTTTTATTTATCCATATAAAGTATGGATTGGCTTTTAATCTAGCATTTGTGGCTGATGCTTGTATCAAGAAGAATACTTGAAAATCAGAACTAATCGTGAAGGGAAATGACCGATGTGAGAGTTTCTAACCTTAAACTGTTTCTCTACTTTTTAAGCTTCCTCGTTTAAATGGGATTGCTATTGATTTTGGCGCCGTAGGTGTTGACCATATATGCGGCATCAGAAACCACAGTACAGTGCTATTTATACCATGCGGCTGTAATGCACGTATTCGTTTGTAATATATGTAAGGATAAGCTGCAAAATGTATTAATTTAGCACCCAGTGATGATGGTAAAGGGCCGATAGATCATTTGTTTTGAAACACGGGTCGTTGTTTTGGTGGGGCGTTTCCAAAACACCTGTTTCCTTTGATTAATCAATTGGCAGCTTTTATTAGCGGTTCAAAATAATCTTTGTTGCAGTCGTATTTTGTGTGATTTCACCGCTCTACCTTTTTGTAACTTAGATTGAAGGCCCCACATAATATCAGTAATATTCCAGGTAACATGCTTTACAATCAGATAATTGGAATAGAAGTTGTTAAGTTACAAGAAAATTGTTAAATGATGATGATGATGATATTATTATTATTATTATTATTATTATTATTATTATTATTATTATTGCTACTACTACTACTACTACTACTACTACTATTATTATTCAGTTATTTTTAACCTATTTCCAACAAATTTGCCTCGTTATATCATGCATTATCGCGCAGCATCATAGTGGACGAATAGCTCAGGAAGGCTTTAGTTGTTTTTTTTTATCTCAATTTGTGTTATAAAAGAAAAAAAAATCATTTGAATAACATTTACTAGACTTTTGTCAGGATGATAAGCTATCAGTAAATGGTTGTTTAAGGTATTTGTTGCAACCATGCTGTATTTTTAAATCCTAGATAGTGTTGTTTGTTTCATTTATTTTGCAGCTTTAGTATTGTATCAACAGTACATTACTCAGTGTTAACTTGAAGTTGATCATATTAATCAAGAGTAAGAAACAAGGGGAAAGGTATTATTGGGGTCTTTTCAGGGCATTGGACCATTGTATTTTTCAGCTATAGACGGAAAAAACAGTGGTTGTGCATAATGTACCCTGGGTTAGTGGGCATCGCCAGAGGTGAAAGCGAAAAATGGGATGTTCTAGAAGACAACCTCCCATACAATTAAAATTGATTCGTTATCCTCAAAAAGGCAGTTCTGCTCACGAACTTTTCAGCATACTAAACAGACTAGCAATTGGATATGTCTAATTATTGTATTTTGGCAGTACGATGTTTTAATTTTTGTATATGTAATGGACATGTAAAAGTATGATGTTAAAAATAAATAAGATAACTGCATTTAGTGTTTGGCTCATTTCTACAAGAACGACTTGTGTATTCTGAAAATGCCTGATTGCTACTTACTCCAATGGTTACACTGCATGACAAAAAAATATTTTTTCTCTGTTACCGGCATTAAATTGAACATTTTTAACCAAGTTCCACTCACTGATTCTGAAATCTGAAATCCGTTTTTCTCGAGCACGTCGGGTTTTTTTTATGTAAAATTCACATGAAAGTCACAAATTTCCTTGGAGAGAACTTTTTTTCAAAAATGTAAAAGTTGATTCATGAAATGCCAAAAGCCTATCAATCAAATGCCACTTCTATTGAGCTATCTGCATATTAATAGGGCTTTTGAAAATAGGATATTGCATTGCGAGCAATAAATATTACAAAAATTATTATACTCTTTGAAGCAATAGTCAAGAGTAGTCTTCATCACACTAAGCTCTTCACCATGAATGGTAATATTGGATACTTACAATTTTGATATAGTTCAAAAGAAAAAGCAATATAACGTAAACGGAAATTTAAGTAATGCTTGAAACTGAGTTCATACTTCAAATTGTTGTCCAAACAATACAAAGTTTGAGTCGGAATAAAAAGTTCACAATTCAAAAAAATCTTCCAGTTGCTCTGTTGTGTACAGCAGTTGTGTCTCGTTTTAAAAACTAGCAATAATCTCCAAGCATGGACTCGTTCCATCGGCCTTGATAGCGGTGCTCAAGCGTGGAGATGATTTGATGGAAGTGTTCACCATGCTCGTCGCTTACAGCTCCAAGGTTATCTGGAAAGAAGTTCAGATGGGAGTGAAGATAGTGGACTTTAACTGACATTCTGCAGCCCATTTCCTTTAAACTGTGCAACAGATTGGAAATTACTTCCTGGCAGTTACTTGCACGCTTGTTTCCAAGGAAGTTCTTCACAACAGACTTAATAGCAGTCCAGGCCTGTAGTTCTTTGCCCCTGAGAATAGTTTTGAACTCATCATCCAAAAGTAGCTGTCGGATTTAAGGTCCAACAAATATGCCAGCTTTGAGTTTTACATCGTTAATGCGGGGGAATTTTCGCTGCAAGAATGTGAAGGCTACTCCGCTTTTATCCATTGCCTGGACAAACTGTTTCATCAGGCCGAGCTTTATGTGCAGTGGGGGTAAAAGTATATTTTGTTGATCAACCAGAGGAGGGTGTTGTACATTGTGCTCACCTGGTATGAAACGTGATCGTCTCGGCCATACTTTCTGTCTATAGTGCTTTTCATCTGCTCTGATGTCCCATAGGCACAAAATACAAGAGTGTTTTGTGTAACCCCATTGTAATCCTAAGAGTAAGCTAACAACTTTAAGATCACCACATATCTTCCACCGGTATTCTTCATACTTGATAGCGCTTAAAACCTCCATAGCTTGGTATGTTTCTTTCATTCCAACTGCATGTGCAACTTCACTTTGATTTTCAATGCAATTACTCAATTTCATCTAATAGTTTATAAATGATAACACAAATGATAACAAATTATTCAGCTTAAGAGCTATCAGTCTTTAACACTGTTATGTATGGTCAGAATCTGATATGTATGGTGCTGGAAATACTGTGTCGAAGACACGAACAGATGACGAAGCTATTAGAAACTTTGAAATAACTCAACAACATGATCAAATAAAGAACTTATACTGCGCTGAAAACGTTTATCCGTTATTAAAATTAAAGATAGACAATTATAAGTATTTTAAAGAGCAAATTACTGAATTCTTGAAATCATATTATTATTGTTAAACTAAAAAATGGCAAAAACAATAGGTGCCCAAAAAGGACTGCTTGCTTTATAAAAATTATACATTTTAAATAATCTCTATTATACTATTTTGCTCAGTATTTTATCATTCTAAATTTATAAATCTTTCAAGTGCTCCAGTTCTTGATCTGACATTCTATAATACTGTTTTTATATATTTCTTTATCTTCAGGTGTTAATAATTTAAAAGTCACTTGAGCAGCTAAGTTCTTTATGTCATCAAAATTACCATGTTTTTCGTGTCGAGTATTTAGAATTTCATTCTCGTTTTGTAACCCATAAACTTGAGCACACAAACGATTCTACAT
>RDPX01000354.1:87157-102708 GCA_003991215.1 Morbakka virulenta | reverse complement strand
TTTTTCATTAAGAATAGCAGGTCCTTCTCTTGGAAAGCTAAAGTAATCTTTAACCCATGATGGAATTGAAGCACCTTTATATCCGATGAGAGCATAGGCACCTTTCTCTCTCACTCTGAAAGAAGAAAGAGTAGGATTTTTAAGATTTGAAAAATGAATAAAAATATTTCAATGTGTCAAATAACTATGTCAAATAGATAATCTGACTTTCTGATGCAAAGCAATATGTTGTATCTAAAACATTTTTATCTGTCTATGAGCACGATTCTTCAAAGAACCACACAAAACATTGAAAATTGAATGTAGCCAAATCAGAGAGAGAGAGGGAGAAAGAGAAAGAGAGAGAGAGAGAGAGAGAGAGAGAGAGAGAGAGAGAAAAAGAAAGAAGACAGTTGTCTCTTATTCTTTATTATTGTATTTCGTGATCCAGTGTCTCTGCGTCTTTGTGTTGTAAGTGGCAGTGTTTCACCGATTGGAATTTTCTGTCTTTTACCCTTAAAGTTGAGATATTCATGGTATCTAAAACGAGTAGAGGTGAGGATAAATAAAGCCAGCTAACAAATTTTGATTCATTTGCCATAGCTACAGCTACACGAAACAAGCCTACATCTAAAGCAACCATCTAAAAACAATGACAGAAGCTTTTGAAGCTTTCCATACATATAAATGTGTGACACGTAAATATTCTTATACCTATATATACGTCAGTACCACTGCTGTTAAATCATATATAGTTTCTCATGTATCATATATCTCAAGTATAAAATTAAGTCTAACACCAAAAAGTACCTTTATTTTTTATACAAAAATTAATCCACTTCAGTATCTTTACTATTTTGACAATGTGCCAGATATTAAAGGATCCTTTTCTTATGGAAGTAAATACATTATCATGAAAAGGTCGCCAATTTTGCCCATGTGTCCTCTTAAATAAAGTCTAAACATCTAATGCATTCCTACTTTGTTTAAATGCACTCCACATTTAAACTATATCTTTTCATACCTGTGCACTGTTTTTGCTCCAATCGATTTCAATGCAAAGACAATCTTGTCTCGTCCTTCTGTAGTTATGCCATTTTCTTGTATTGCTACTAAGACGATGGATCCTGAAGGAACAGTTTCAAAATACTTCATCATTTTCTCTCCTCCCAACGTATCACTTGACGTGTCAAAATTGGCTTTTCCTGTAACCTTACCTAGAAAATTAATAATTGAGAGGAATTCAGATAGATTATTCAGATAAATTAATCAATTCAAAATATAACCCTGCAATTCTTCAAGATGATAAAAATACAGATAACAAATAGCAGTGAAACATTTAAACTTTTTATGAAAATTATTACATTTTTGGTGGATTGATGAAGTCAAATACCATCTTGCATTTCATAAAGAAGCATTGTATATTGTGCCAATCCAGGATAAGCTATTTTGTTTCTTTTAATACGTTTTACATAGATTAGAAATAATTACTTTTACAATAGATAGGACAAAAAAAACAACCGAGAAAGCAGGGTACATTACCACCTTTTACAAAGTTTGAAATTGTTCTACGAATATTGTATGACACTAGGACTCATTAAATACTGCTCAGGCTTCTGGTTTATTTGATGAGAAATGATTCAGTCTGTCAAAAATGTTCCAGTCTCATATCAAATAAATTTCTTTACGTTTACCCTGTTCTGAAGGGAACTTTGACAAGGGGTTTTCTGACAAAGGGTTACCGACATCAAGAGTATTAGTCACAACTGGGTAAAGAAGAAAAGATATATCCAAATGAGAAAAACTCTTTATGGCCTATGACCCAGAGAAGGTATAAGATAAAAGACCAGTTTGATTCCTCTTGTCGTCACCAGTGTGCTTCCATGACCAAAATTGTTGCCTGTGTTGGTAAAATCAAGTATTACCAGTGATGATCTGCCTATTTAATTTGTACGTTTCTTTTAAAGCCTTTCATAATTTTTATCTGACTCAGTCATATAGTTTAGGTGATCACCTGAGGGCTCCCTTGAAGACGTGCCCACTGTCTCAGACAAATAGTTTTCAAGAACCATACAAGAGGTAGATTGGTGTCTTGGAACCAGTGGATGGGATCTTACAAGATGATGTACCCAACCAGTGCAAAAAAATACTATCAGACCGAAATTCACCCCATACAATCGAAAGCAAATATTAAGCATCGAATCAGTAATCAATTTTGTTGCAAGAGAAAAATAATGAAATGAGAAAGAGAAATAATTCAATAATTACCTGTTTTGGAGTTCACTACTACAATGTTATGACCTCTTTTATTCAAAGAGTAATCGGTTCCATTGACTTTGATAGTCGCTTTTCCAAGGGGATATCCATTTGTTTTTGTCCAATCATCGCTACACTCTGATCTCACATAGACATCCAACAATTCTCCTGCAAAAATTAAGATATTCACTATTAATAAAGTAACACTTTTATTTGAAGAGTTACCAGGTTTTTCTTCCGAAGGTATTGCTTTTATTTTTCTTATATATTCAGGCATATTATAGATCACTACGTCATATTACAATTTACTGCAATACTTTGGCTACTGCACATCAATTGCATAAAATAGAGCTGAAAATGTCAAATAGAATTAATCCAATTTTCTACTTAGAATCTTAAGAAAAAGCATCATCATTAATTTAATGCTCACTATAGGCATGGAGTAGAAGCATTAAATTTACAAATGCAAGACAAAGTATCCATGGAGAGAAAGGTATCAAATTGGTATTAATTGGAAGGAAGAGAGAAAATGTATAACAATGGGAGACGTGCAAGGGCAATAATTGATTACATGCAAAAGCAAATAACTGAAAATGTCGATCGAAGAACAGGTGCTGATAAGTAACAAGGTGTGCTTTCTTTATTCCATTTAAATATAATCTCTGTACGACCCTCTGTATATTTAATAACTTAGTTTTAAATCAGTTTGATAAAGTGAATTAAAACCAACCTGATTGTTGGCTACATTACCTTCAAGTTTTATCATTTTTGTTAACATTGTTGGTCCCTTTCCTCTTCCATTTTGATCCTCACTTATGTAATTCACACTTTTTGATCCTTTGTAACCAATTAAGGCGTATGATTGTCGGTACTCTCTATGAAAAATGCAATATACATGCATTTAATTCGTCGTGAAACATCTACAATATTCTGTATTATCATTGACTTGACATGTTGCTTTTTAGTTTTACAAAATAATAAAAAACTAAAATAATACCTATTTTAACATTATTTTACATTTGAATATAGTATATATATAATATAATATACTATAATATAATATAATATAATATAATATAATATAATATAATATAATATAATATAATATAATATAATACATCACCATAATAATATAGGATAATCATCACAGTTTCACTGGTCCGAATATTGTAATATATAGTTTCCCATTTACTTTCACTGATACTCTGTTGTTGCACATCACCGTCGTTGTCTTTTTGTAACGGCCTCATCCATCCCTAGCCCTTTCCTTTAGCTCTTCGTTACTGCCTCCGTCGTATTGTACAGATCACTTCAGGTACACGAATCCCGTCACTTCTGGGATGTCCTCACCAGTGATCATAATCGGAGGTAGATTATTCCTTTTGTTGATACACATGTACTCTGTTTTTGACGAGATGACCTTCATCTTTTTTTTCCCAAGGCTGGCCTCCAATTCTTCTGCTTTTTCCATCTTCAGCACTCTCTTCCCGATCTAGTCCACGTCTTTTCGACCCACTTGTCCAAACCTTCTCGGCCTCGACTCTCTTATCTTCTGAGAGAGTTCTTCAAAGCCCAGTCTGTCTCTCACTACCCCGTTGCACAATATATCTATTCCGGTAACACCCACCATTGACGCGTCCTCATTTTGACTACGTAAATCTGTTTCTCAAGTCTTGCTGTCAAAGTAACTGTTTCCATGCCGTACATCATCACTGGTCTCAACATTGTTCTGTACAGTTTCCCATTTACTCTCACTGATACTCTGTTGTTGCACATTAACGCCGTTGTCTTTTTCCAACTTCCCAATTCATCCCAAGTCCTTTTCTCTAGCTCTTCGTCTAAAACAGAGTAGAAGCAGGGCAGATACACGATGGAATCATCGTGTATCTGCCCTGCTTCTACTCTGTTTTCTCTTGCATTTTCCTCGTTCTTTAGCTTCTCATAATAGTCCTTCCATCTCTTCAAGGTACCTTTTTACAAATTCAGAACTAGACACTCTAAGTTCTTTATCATTTTCATGTGCTTTACATCCTTGGAAGTTCGATTGAAGTATTTTGCCATGCGATCTACACTTTATTGTCCACCAGTTATCTCAACCTTAACTACAGCTCCTTCAAAAAACTCAGATTTTGCTTTCGCCACGCTCCTTTTTGCTTCCCTGCTAGCATTGAAGTACTCCTCTTTGTTCTCATCAATTTTTGAATTTACTCCATTTCTTGTATTGCTCTTTCTTCTTCCGAGGGCACTCCTGTACTTCGTCATTCGACCATCAAGTATTCTTGTTTTGTTTTTCCCTATTCTAAGTTTCACTTAGTGTTTTCTTGGCAACCGATTTGATTAACGCAGATGTATTACACTATTCAACCGGAAACACTTCGCCAAGTTCCTTTTTCGCTTCCAAGACAAAACTATGTCTGTAATCTTGTACTTTTCAGCTTCCACTATTTGATCTTTTGTTCCATTCTCTTGGTCCTCTTTGCTCTGACGCTATACTTTACCCAACAGAAAACCGGACTGTGCTGAATTTAATCACACTCCTTCACTACTGCAGTCTATGACTTCCTTAGGGTGTCGCCTCTTAGCCAAGATGTAATCGATTTGTATATTATTGTTTCCACTGTGATAAATGATACTATGCTCATTAGTTTTCATGAAGTAGCAGTTGGTAATAACTAACTCACAGCTTACCGGAAGCTCAACTTCTTTTACTCATCCTTCATTCCTTGTCCCCCAGCCATACCTTCCCATAACATGTTCATCTCCAGTCTTGCCTTCACCACCATCTCTATTCATGGCCGCACCAATGAACACCCTTTTCGTTTTACGGCACTCTTGACAAGGCGAAATTCAGATCTTTCCATAACTCTTCTTTCTCAGTTTAATTGCATCCTACTTGTGGTCCATATGCATTGATAACAATGGTATGCAAACCACGTGTTTCCAGTCTTATCCACAAAACTCTGTCACTAAATTGGTTCACTTTGATTATGTTTCCAACTAAGCTTCTTTCGTGGACGATGCCAACCCCATTTCTTGTACCTCGTACCGTAGTAATACAGCTTATAAGCGCCACCTATTTCTCTACCTTTTTACACCTTTCCATTTAGATTCCTGGGCACACAAAACGTTGATGCTCCTTCTATGCATGAGATCCACGACTTCGCTTGGACTTCCGGTCATGTTGCCAACATTAAGAGAGCCCACTCCCGTGTTCACTTCCTTCACGTGTTCTTTCTTCCTGAATTGCTTCTTCCTTACTTGAGCTCTTCCCTTTCTACGTCTTGTAAGTCTATTTCCACCAGTATTACAATGTTCAGTAACACACTAACAGCACACCGTAGTGGGGACTTTGTTGTCTCCGGCACCGAGAGATTCGGTATGGCTTGGTTTTGATTTTAACTCATTTGCTTTTGATTTCGGCACATGTTTCCCGTCAGGATGCCTTTCCTTACGCTAAATACAAGTTATAAGTAGTGGACCTAGCATTTGGTCTAATGACCCACTCACAAGGCAGTGAGGTGGCGGTTGGTTAGTTGTGGGACGTATCATCACACCAATGGATCCTGCATACTGCGCCTTACAGAGAGCTACTCCTATGATGGGGGATTTCGGAGCTGTCACACCCTAGCAATTGCCTCGTTCGCTGGGATCAACAAGGAGACCATTTCCAGGGCGCACCACGAGGAGGTAAGTTGGTTTGGTCGTGGGGTGTGGCAGTGACAGGCTACGCGGTCTCGTTTCCCCCTCCCCCAGAGTCTAATCTACCCTGTTTGGAATTACGCTCTAAGAAAGGCACCCCGCATCCTTTCACTCAATTTGTTAATATTGACTTAAAATATTCATTTTCAACATGACAGTTTAGTTAAATATTTAGCTTCTGTGATTGTATGGCTGACATCAAATGAAAATTTTTGATCTACTTCCACGCTGTTTGAGTACAAACCTTTCAACAGAAAAGCTCAGGATTCTCTTCAATGATTGCATTCAAAAAGTATGATCCAGTAACCGCTAGAATGTGAAATTTCTGTGTACTGCACATAAAATTATGATAAAGGACAGAAATCGGTTATCATCACTTACCACTCTAACCAGAGTAGGTAAGGGGCATTACCAGAACGAAGAATGACAAGAGAAAATTTGATAAGAAGGATGCTAACAGAGACGTGAAGGGATTCCGGAAGAAAACGAAATGCAAGAGACTTCGTTACCTTCTCTTAATGGGAATATCAGGACCAATTAAAAACTGGTTCCAAACAGTAATGTTTTAAAACGCTATGTTCACATTGCTATACGTCTATTTAATCTTGTTTTTACATGATTCTCGCTTATTAGACCTTAAGACACTTAACATAAGGCACGTACTACTCGTACCTTTTAAAACTACCTTTTCCACTACTAGACATTGGCATTTTGTCAAATGCGATGCAAGATCTTTTGTATTCAATAGTTGTTTTTCACTTAATAGAAAAAGCTCTTCCACATGGAAATTACTTTTATTTTCAAAATATTCTTTCCTTAATATTTTAATTTTTGACCATGTAAATTTTAATTTATTCTCTATAGCGTCTGTGGAGTGTAGGGGTGTCCTATAGGGGTACCATCCAGTGACAACCATCAGCTGGGCTTCGGGCAATGGACTCACTGATCCCCGGAAGGCGCGTAACTCTCACATCTGGCTCCAAGTAGTTGTTTGTGCGCAACAACAGCCACACCCTGGTAAACCGTTTCAGCTGACGGGCCAAACGATGTCAGGGTAACCAGCAATTTATTGTTGGAATATTACATGCCTCGTACTTTGTGCACAAACCGCACCAGTGGTGTGCACAGGCCACGAGGGAGGCCTTGTAACAAGTGGTCAACCACCGGTGGAAGGCAATGGCAAACCACCACCGTACAATGGCAAGACAATCATGCTTATGCACAGATCACAGTTCAGTGATAACAGCGTTAATGGCGCTAATGCCCAAAGGGTATCTAGCGCTTCGTTTTGTCGCAATACTCATGTCCGACAGGTGACACCTGACCATCAGCCAGCTACTGTTCGGAACCGTAATTCTCTGAGGATTGGAACATAGAATGTAAGGACCTTATACCAAGCAGGAAAATCAGCCAACGTAAAATTGGAGATGGAATATTGAATATTAACATACTCGGCTTAAGAGAGACGAGATGGACGGAAGCAGGACGTTTCAACTTAGATGGTTCTAAAATTATCTATTCCTGAGGGGATCAACACCTAAAAGGAATTTGCACCAACGGCAGATAGCAAATGACGAAATTGAAGAAATTGACAGGTTCTACGAACAGCTTGACGAAACAAAAAGACATTTCAAATCGCAGGACACCGTTATGGTTATGGGAGATCTAAATGCAAAAGTCGGCTGCTAATACATTAACAAAGTGATGGGCCAACATGGACTAGGGATCCAGAATGAACGAGGGGAGAGATGGGTCAATTGGTGTGAAGCAAACGACCAAGTGATGACGAACACATGGTTTAAAAACCACAACAGAAAATTTGGACATGGAGTGACCCCGCAGATCGTGTTCGAAACCAGATAGACTATGTGACCATCAATGACCGTTTCAAAAACGCAGTTCAGCAATCTAAGGCTTATCCTGGAGCAGATTGCTGAAGCGACCACAACACAGTAGTCTGTACTGTAAGAGTAAAATTACGAAGACTCAATAAGACACCGCCAGGGATCAAGCTGGAATGGAACGTACCTTGCGAAAACCGGGAGTTTAGATTCAGATACGCAGTTGCGGTTCTGTTACTTGAAAATGAAGAAAGCAGCAATTGGGAAGTACTAAAAGATGCACTAGTCGAAACTGCAAAAGAGCTAATCCCACCGAAATCAAAAGAACCAAAGGAAGAATGTATGAAGCAGATATTCTCCAGCGGATGAAAGAACGCCAGGAAACTATAGACAGAGAATCTTCCCAGTATAAGACCTTGGGCCGCTCAATAAGGAAAAAGTGCAGAGAAGCAAAAGAAGAATGGATCAACGAACAATGCGCAGACATTGAAGAAAGCAGGCTATCCCATCCAGGTTCGATCTGCAAGAAAATCAATCAGCTTACAGGGAGAAAGGTGTGCTCAGCAAGCGGATGTATTAAAGCAAGAGATGGCACTATTCTGATGGAACGAGACAAGATGGTGGAGCGCTGGGATGAATATATCGATGACTTTTTCATGGATGATAGAGGAGAAAAGCAAGCAGTGAAGAAAGCGTTGGATGGACCAAAAATCCTTCACAGCGAAGTAAAAGCGGCAATGAGCGAAATGGAAAAGAACAAAGCAACTAGACCAGACAATATCTGTATCGAAATGATAAGTGCCCGAGAAGAATATAGAGTGGAAAAAATCACAGAAGTGATTAACGACTTTACGAAAGTGGTGAAATCCCCTCAGACATGAGCAAGACAATATGCATCACACTTCCAAAGAAGCCGGGTGCAACTGAATGTGAACTACACAGAACAATACGTCTGATGAGCCACATAACTAAAATACTCATGCGAGTCATCATGGCAAGAGCCAGGAGATCCACAAGGCCAGAAATTGGAAAGGAGCAGTTCGATTTCGTGCAAGACTCAGGAAGAAGAAATGCAATATTCATCTTGCGAATGTTGTCAGAATGAAGCATCGAAATGCAACACGACCTTTATTTGTACTTCATCGATTATAGCAAAGCCTTCGATAAAGTAAAACACAAGAACTTAATAGAGATATTACAAGATCTGGATATTGACGGGAAAGATATTAGACTCCTAAGGAATTTATATTGGGAGCAAACAGTAGGAGTAAGAATCCAGAACCAGGTTGTAAAATACAGTAGCATAAAACGAGGTGTTCATCAAGGCTGTGTCTTCTCACCAGACCTTTTCACCATCTACAGTGAGATGATAATAAGGGCAATTGATGGTAAAGGTGACTACTCAATGGGAGAATACACTGTTAACAATATCTGTTATTCTGACGATACCCCCCTGATCGTACACAGCCCAGAAGAACTCCAAGAGCTTCTAGACACCATTTTTGAGGAAAGTAAGAATAGAGGACCCACCATCAACCAGAAAAAGACATTCTGTATGTCCATCAGCAGAAAAAGCCACGTTGACTGCACGTTGAAAATAGATGACAACCAAATAAAGCAGGTGGAAGCCTTTAATGACCTAGGTAGTATGATAAGCTCAGACGGAAGAAGCATCAAGGAGGTTAAAAGACGAATAGTCATGGCCAAGGAGGTTTTCCAACTGATGCTAAAGCTAATGAAATACAAACCACTTTCCATGAACACCAAAATTTGAATTATGAACTACTGCATAATCCCGGTACTAACATATGGTTGCGAGAGCTGGACACTAACACCAGCACTGGAGGCGACAAAAATGTAGATGCTACGAATTTCTTGGACAGAACGGGGGACGAATGTCAAAGTCCTCAGACGTGCAGGGCACGAAAAGAATGTCTTACTCACCATCAGGAAGAGACAGCTCTCCTTCCTAGGACACGTGATACGGAAAGAAGGCCTCGAAGAACTGGCACTGACAGGGACAGTGCAGGAAATGAAAGGAAGAGGCAGATCAAGGAGGACATAAATGAAGAGCATAGCAGAGTACATAAACAAGAGAGAAATGCAACTACTGAAGGCAGCAAAGAACAGGGACGTGTGGGGAAGCAGGACCGCCAAAGTTCTGCGAAGACACGGCACCTGAGGAGGAGGAGGATAGTGTCAGTAAATTGCGCAGTTTCTTCATCTTGTATGGCAAAAAGCCACAATGGAATCATCTGGTAAATTATCCAAAAATAAGATTGCGTCGCTTGCCGCAGATTCATCACCATGTGTATCAAATGTTTTAATAAATATTCTTACCTTAAAAATTTAATTTTTGATCCAATAAGTTTTAATTTATTCTCTAAAGCGTCAGTAAATTGCAGAGTTCCTTCATCTTGTATGGCAACAACCACAATTGAATCATCTGGTAAATTATCCAAAAATAAGATTGCGTCGCTTGCCGCAGTTTGATCACCATGTGTATCAAATGTTTTAATCTCAAAAACCGCTCCTGAAAGTAAAACAAACAAACAAATATAGTTATAATTAGTTTTAACCAGGAAATAGGCGTCCACGCAAGTGTGGAATATGTTCGAGCAAGCAAACATACAAATATCATTATTATGAATATGAACTATAAGGAGTTGACAAAAAAATTGTACCCAAAATAACGAAAATAATTTGATCTCGGCTTTCAGAAACTGTTTTTAGATTTAAAATTGGTCAAAAGAAAACTAGAATCAAGCCTCTTATAAAGCCAAGGTTTTCTATCAGTTATAAGTTAAAACGTACCTTTAAGGAAAATAGTACCTCAAAGTGTTTGATACTCTTTCTTTTTAGTTTCAAACTTTGCAAAACGTAAAATCTCGCCAACCGATCACCTTTACAAAACAGCGGGTTTTGTTGTTGTTTTGAAGCGTTGCGAGTTAGTAGATATGGAATTGTCAATTTTGCCAAAATGTTTTAAAAGGTACAAAGCGAGTTACTATGAAATGATCTCAATCTTTTTGTTGACATTATCTGGTAAATTCTGGTAAATGTCAACGCTTCAAAAACAAAAAAACACGCAGTTATGGAAAATGGACTTCCTGAGCAAAAGTCTACTACTACATGATGGATGCACTGAAGTAATATTTTTCGCTAGATGACTCCAGTTGTGAGATAGTATTTCAGTTACCACAGAAATACTAATTGGTAAAATTACATAAAAATTAGATAACAATAAAAATTGTTTAGTAAACTTCTTCACATCTCTTACTATTTCGACCTTTGGAAAGATTCGACGCTCGGACACTTCCACTTCAACGCTACACTCACCATTCACAAAAACTGCTCTTGTAGTAGAGTGTTCCCGCTCGCTTTTCTCGCTCGAACAATAATAGAAAAAGAATTGAAATAAAATGCTGATAGATAATGTAACGTAGCTCTCATAGCTAGCTAGTCTATTCTTCTGATTTTAATTTGATTTTATTTCAGTACTTTGGAAATACCAACAAAGTATAGAATTATTGTTAATATTTTCATCATCATCATTATCATTATTATTATTATTATTATTATTATTATTATTATTGTTGTTATTGTGGTTATTTACAAACATTTACAGCATTGTACATCAGAAGTGAATATGTATAATAAATATACTGTTATTTATGTAGTCCTGTGTATAACAAATTGTATTTTATTAAAAAAGTAAAATCAGTAAAAAACAAGATTAAGCTAAAATTTGAAAACTTAAACGTAATAACCAGACAACGGAATGACCAAGAAAAGAAAAGATCCAAATTAAACCTTTAAAAACGATCCAATCTAAAATCTAAAATTGGGCATTAGGTACTAAAATTAGGGTGAATTGATACTGATATCAAATAGATGAAAATATGAATGTAAATTCAAAAGAATGAAAACGTAAATCAAATTGAAAAAATTGAACCTCTAATAGACCAAGCATGAAAAAGAATTTAAAAAGGTTTTTTAGAATTCGATCATAGATTTAAAACAATTTAAATCTAGGTCAGTCGTTATTATTTGCGATAGTCAAAAGACTATTACTACATCGATGCATGATAATCCAGAAGACATGACGTTCATTTCATTTCAGTGTTTCAGTTTATTTCATAATCCATCGTTTCACACTTTATTTCTGTATAAGTTTTGCATTTCATTTCCTCACAAATCAAGGTTATTATTACAGCAAAAATTTAGATGAACACAGTCTCGTTGGGAATCTGAAACTGCGATACATCAACTGCATCAAGGGAAATTTATCGACCATGCAGGGTTAGTTCATCACCTGCGATGTGCCCCTTATTGTCTAAACACCTCCAATAATGTAGAACTCGATCAAGAAACTTGCAAAAAACTATTACAGGTGGACTTTGGTGCAAAGTGGTAAACTTAGTGACAAAAAGACACTTTCACATTTAAAACTGTGATCAGGTTTTCTGTTAAAAAAACGTGCACTATTATTTCACAATTACTTTCGTGTATAACCTACAAACAAGACTTCAAGATTAAGGGAGACAGCCACGAGCTTTTTCTCAGGCAAATCATCTTTTTGTGCTTTGTACACAAAACTTTCTTGNTGCAAAAAACTATTACAGGTGGACTTTGGTGCAAAGTGGTAAACTTAGTGACAAAAAGACACTTTCACATTTAAAACTGTGATCAGGTTTTCTGTTAAAAAAACGTGCACTATTATTTCACAATTACTTTCGTGTATAACCTACAAACAAGACTTCAAGATTAAGGGAGACAGCCACGAGCTTTTTCTCAGGCAAATCATCTTTTTGTGCTTTGTACACAAAACTTTCTTGTCTCCTACTCACAACGTGATCATACCAGCTTAATCTTCTAATTAATTTATTACCATTACCATTTATTTTTTGTGAGCAAAATAACAAACATGTAATGGCAGGTAAAATAAATAGAATAGCATTAAGCGAGCCATCTCTATCTTATGACGACAATATAAGTTTAACAAGTGGCTTTTTGTTGAAAATATATAAATATCAGAGAATGGTAGGGTTGTTGAATTTTGTTTGTCACGTTGAATCACTTCACATTCCCCTCTGGATTCTAGATAAAGGCAGAAACAGGATTTAGATTTTCATTTGTTGTTCTCTCCAGGTTGTTCCATAAATATATTGTTCTATAAACAAAATATGAAATGGTTGTTTCTTTACCTTAGCACATAAGAATGCCTAAAAGGACTAGCGTCCTTTATGCATCGAATTTAGTATCATGTGATTCGAAGATTGGTGTTAACAACCAGCTCCATTTGCGTGGACATTAAATAACAGTATAGCTGGTTTGACCAAGTGGTGTGTTTGTGGTATATCAAAAGATTTAAGTTTTAATAAATAATCCATAAATGGTTAACTTGTAATCAAACTTCGTTGGTTTGTTTCCACTATTGACATGTGTGTGTGTGTGTTTGTGTGTAAAATCTGCATCTCTAAAGATTTAAATGTCTAATACGCAAATTAACTGATACTTACCATTGGAAGGATTAATAGCGACTACATTTAGCCCTCGCAAGTTTCTGGAGTAATCAACATTATTGACTTCAATTGTAGCTTTTCCGCAAGAATAACCCTTATTTTTTGGATAGTCGTCGCACCCTTCTGACTGAACAAAAATACGAATGTAACCTATATATAAGAAAAAACCGTGGATTAAAACTCAAATTCAAAACTTGTATATTTTGTTATGACTGAAAGGAAAAGAACAGAGAATCATTTTACTCAAATTGACATTAACCGTTATATGTAAATATTTTGGCAATTGTTATGATATGCGGATATTGAAGTTGGAGGGAGTTTAAGGATACCTTAATTTATCATCAAATGTAAGAATCTCCAGCATACAAAACTGTAACAAACCATTCCTCATTTCGAATCTGTGTATTTTTACGTCTTTTACCTTTTTCACATTTTTCATTAAAGATTAATGTCATTCTGATTTTATTTTTGTCATTTTCCTTACTGATAATCGTCATGGTCAAATAGTTGCAGCATATTATCAAACAACTTTGTAAACAGGAGAATGACACCGTAACATCTAAAACTTCATCTTATTGACCCTCAGGTAAGTTATTAAAGAAATCTTCTTCCAAAGTTTGAAAAACATATAAATATATCCGAGAAATATATAAAATTCCTGTCATACAAGTACAATTTTTTAAAGTTTAGACGGTAAAAAACAGTCGAAGATATTGACATACTGTTTCAATCAACTTCTTCCAATATCATACTCTCAGCACTTTAATTGTAGATCAAGGAAGTACCTCGTTAAATCTCTCTACGTAAATGCAACTTACAATAGTCCAATAATACAAAGTAATATCAAAATTTAGTAAATAGACTCTCTTTGAGAATGTGATCACTCTCAGAGTAGGATTTCTACATTAATTCTTGAGAAAGAAGGTAAGCTACAGAAGCATTGGCAGGACAATGTTTACAAATGGTTTGATTTAAACCTTAAAGTGTAAAACAATGCCATACAAAAGGAAGGAGTATATAATGAGCTGTTACTGGTTGATAAAGTGAAGATGTGATAATTCTATACTCATATATGTATTCCTTTCAATGTGTAAAGGAGGGTTCTGTAGTTATCATATCCTTTCACACTTAAAATTTCAGCATCAAAGATTTGTTGTATTCCATATTCTGTCCAAACTCTTATCTCAATGCTTAATAAAGTGCACCGCATCAGCTCAAAGTAGTACAGGAATGCAAAAAAGAAAGATTTAACTAACAATAGGAAAGTTCACTTTATATAAACAAAACGAGAAGATTAAGAAAAAAGGTCACGAACAGAAAGATACAAGTGTTGCAATAAGTAAGCAAGCAAAAAAGGAAATGAAGAAAAACAAATCTCTGGCTGGTTTACAAAGGGAGAAAAGGCCACGATCTGAAACTCATGTTGGCCAAGGTTTTTATTGCCAGGAAACAATTAAATTTAATGGCAATTAAGAAATAGTGGTGTGATGGAGGTAAATTGTAAATCAGATTTTGATGATACCATTTGAATTCAAAGTATGGGTTCAGATTTATATTAGAACATTTGTAGCTGTCATAGTTACAAAGTCAAATCTTATTCTCTTCTATGGTTTAATATGCACTGTTATTCTGACATTGTTTATTACAGTCATTTCTATGTTCAGTTTTAACATGATGAATTCAGTATTGAATGCCTGTAATTGCCTTGAAAAAGCATTCTTCTAAGCTGTCTATCTTCCTTGCTGCCCACACTTGTCAATCACTGTCTATTGGAGTGGGGTTTTTTTCTGTTTTGCTTGAGGTTTACAGGTGATCCATCTAATCGTGGCAAATATCTGCCTGAGAAGTCTTCTTATTTTATTAGTAAGGTAGTTGAGAGAATCCAAGTCTTCTTCTTCATGTACAGTGAGGATTTAGAGAATCTCTATCAACTGGTGACCTATTAGATGTAAATACAGGATATATCGATAAATTATAACAAAATCTTGTGAATGATGTACTAGAGGTCTAGACATTTCAAATGGATTTGATAAGATGTTTCACACTCGCTAGCGTTATATGTTTTGCATTCTTGGTGCAACGCAACTAAACCAATGAAGTATACTAATACTAATACTAATGCTAATACTAATACTAATACTAATACTAATACTAATACTAATACTAATACTAATACTAATACTAATACTAATACTAATACTAATACTAATACTAATACTAATACTAATACTAATACTAATACTAATACTAA
>RDPX01000354.1:69767-82299 GCA_003991215.1 Morbakka virulenta | reverse complement strand
GGGGAAAGAGAGAGAGAGAGAGAGAGAGAGAGAGAGAGGGGGGGGGAGAGAGAGAGGGGGAGAGAGATACAGAGAAAGAGACAGAGAGACAGAGACAGAGAGATACAGGGACAGAGAGAGACAGACATATAGATAGATAGATAGATAGATAAATAGATAGATGGATGGATGGATAGTTGTTTCGAGGAATGGGACCATATATATGTTGTGTTTGTTTTGTTTGTTGTATTTCTTTCTTTAGTGATGGAAGCCATATTTCTCGAAGGGTGCAGGATATATTGTTGGTGCGATTGCTGTGCTGTAGAGAATGAAGTTTCTCTTTTATTTTCCTTGTTGTTGTCTTGATTTCGTTGTATAAAATTCTTCTATGTTCCCAGTCAAAGGTGTGATATTGTGTCTAGCAGTGTTCGGCTATTTCATGATTCTTGGTGTCACCTTTTTGAACAGCTCTCTTGTGTTTATTATTATTATTTAAATAATAAAAAATAATTATTTTGTAAAAGTAATATAAAAATAATTATAAAAATAATACTTATAAAAAAATTATTCTTACTTTTTCCCATTGATCCAAGGAACGCTTTGATTCGCAAATGTATGAGGCAGGAGAGTCTTTACATTGTAATCTGTATACTACATTGTTTCTCTCTTCAAGTGGGACTGTGTCCTTTGGTTTAGACAGAATCCTCCTTAGAGTGGACGTAGTGAATAAGGAGCGTTGAATGTTGTGTTGTGGGAGGGTTAGTCTTAGGTTCTCACTGGTCTTCTTCACGTAAGGGATACGTATACGTTTCAGAGGTTCTTTATCTTCAGGATTAGGTCCAGTGGCTCTGTGTCAGGCTCTCTGGACATCCTTACCATGGTATCCATTGTATAAGAGAACCTTCTGAAGGTGTCTTTCTTCTTTTCTAAGGTCATGTGGGTTGGAAATAATTCTTCTTGCTCTTCAAAACAGAGTGGTGATGACACTGTTACAATCTGAGACTGGATGTTGTGATGCATTATTGAGGTACTGGTCAGTGTGGGTTAGTTTCCTGTAGATGGTAACGGAAATACTACGATCTGCCTGTCTCTTTACTAGAACATCCAGGAAGGGTATTTCTCTTCCTTCTTTTTTCTCCATGGTGAATTTGATATTTGGGTGTAGGCTGTTGATGTGTTCAAAGAAACAGGTGATCCTTTTTTATGATTATAAAGACATCAATGTACCTTTCCGTATCTGCTGTTGATAGGGCTGTAGCGTCAAATGACACCATGAATATTTCAGCAATCATCGAGGATGTAGAAGCTTCCATGGGCACACAGTTTGTTTGAGGGTAGATGTCATTGTTGAAGAAGCATGTGTTGATGAGGAGCACTTGCAGTAGGTACAGGAAATTTGAAGATTTCAGTGTGGTTCTTGATGGCAGTGTATCATCATATTCAAGACAATCCTCTACAATTCTTAAGGTGTCATCAGTGGCAATCCTTACGTATAATGATGTGACATCAAGGAAGACCATGATTTCATCTGCCGGGATTCTTTGTTGTGTAATGAAGGTGACAAAAGCAGTGCTGCTGTTGCAGTGGTGTGAATTCATCCTTGTCTAAGGACACAGAAGGTCTGCTATGTAAGAAAAATTGGAATGAAGCGGACTGCCAGAGTAAGCGACAATTTGACGTATTGAACATTAGGTTTGTGTACTTTTGGTAATCCATAAAACCGTGGTAAAAGGGAGTCTTTGGGTTTCAATCTGTGGTAGAGGCAGTTATCAAGGAGATGGTTTTTCTGTAAAGAAATTAGTGTTTTGCTGACTTGCTGAGTTCATTCAATTGCGCTTAACTGTGATGTAAGGTCCACTGTTGAGATGTTTCTGGCACTTTTGGATGTAGCCAGCTTTGTTAAGGATGACAGTCACAGGCTCTTTGTCGGCTGGCGGGATGGAGATCGAATCGTTCTCTAGGATCTTGATGGCACATTTTTCCTTTTTTGTGATGTTGTTAATGGGCACTTCAGAGGATTGGAGAGTAGGACTAATTTTTGCTCTGCTTCACTTTTAGGAAGGTCTTTTACAGATCTCTCCACTATCAAGGCAATGTCTTTTACAGGGATGATTTTGGGAGTTACTTAAAAAGTCAAACTTAGTCTGCTTGAAAGGAATGATTCAGCTTCTTGAATGTTTGCAGCAAATTGCAGACATTTGCTGCAGACAAGCACCAAACACTATCAGCAATTAATCTCATCCGTAAATAATACTCACAAACAAAGACAACACTCTACCAGGGAAAGACACCAAAAGAAGCTGGAGAACCTAAAAGGAAAGTTGTCACTAGCATCAAAACCCACATACATGTCTAATTGGATTGTCAACCTGTCTAGTCGGACACTGTCATCAACAGAGAAATCCCTTCTTGTGAAAGGTTTGAATTTTGGAAAAATGTATTATTGCTCGCAACTTCAACATTCATTGTCGCTTGCTAGTGTCGATGGGTTTGACAAGGCCAATGAAGACAATATGTATTTTCTAAAGTTGTTCGTTCCACTTTTCTTGAAGCTTTAGAGACACAGCCAAGGCCAACTAAGGAAAAGGATTCTGCGCTGGCTTTACTGACTTAGCCTTTGTATCACGGTCAATAGTTAAGATATGATGATTACCAACTAATATCACTCATGAGTTGAGAAATTTGCAGCTCTTTCTCAAAATGAATAATTTGCCTGACTGTAGCATGAGATGACAGTAAAGTTTGGGTTCCCAATAAATCTAGCTACTATTATTTGAGAGTTTATTGCTTTTCTGTTCAGCATAGTATTTAGAGCATTGTAATTAAAAAAAATCCTATGTCACCAATCGTTGCGCTATGTGAACCCTTCTTAGCCGAAGAAGTCTATGGGATCCAATGATTTCCATAATCACCATAATTAAATGCGTTGTCAGCATGAAAGATCTTGTGTTCCTGGAAGCAAGTGATCTCTTTTATGAAAATTCATGATACGTGTAACGTTGGCCAATTTTGGTTTGACTGTTTAATATACGAAAGTTATATATCCTTTTTCATATTAGAAGATTTGGTTTTTCAATTAGTAGTAGACATATCAACTACAACCCCGCACGTAATTCTTGACGCACCCCTTCTTCCTCCCCCCGACAACGGATGGCATTCGTAGATTCATGATTTGACATTTTAATCTTTTTATATCAGTGTGAGATTCCATTGTTTCTAACTAATTAGGCGTCTATGCGTACCCATNTCTGTGTCAGGCTCTCTGGACATCCTTACCATGGTATCCATTGTATAAGAGAACCTTCTGAAGGTGTCTTTCTTCTTTTCTAAGGTCATGTGGGTTGGAAATAATTCTTCTTGCTCTTCAAAACAGAGTGGTGATGACACTGTTACAATCTGAGACTGGATGTTGTGATGCATTATTGAGGTACTGGTCAGTGTGGGTTAGTTTCCTGTAGATGGTAACGGAAATACTACGATCTGCCTGTCTCTTTACTAGAACATCCAGGAAGGGTATTTCTCTTCCTTCTTTTTTCTCCATGGTGAATTTGATATTTGGGTGTAGGCTGTTGATGTGTTCAAAGAAACAGGTGATCCTTTTTTATGATTATAAAGACATCAATGTACCTTTCCGTATCTGCTGTTGATAGGGCTGTAGCGTCAAATGACACCATGAATATTTCAGCAATCATCGAGGATGTAGAAGCTTCCATGGGCACACAGTTTGTTTGAGGGTAGATGTCATTGTTGAAGAAGCATGTGTTGATGAGGAGCACTTGCAGTAGGTACAGGAAATTTGAAGATTTCAGTGTGGTTCTTGATGGCAGTGTATCATCATATTCAAGACAATCCTCTACAATTCTTAAGGTGTCATCAGTGGCAATCCTTACGTATAATGATGTGACATCAAGGAAGACCATGATTTCATCTGCCGGGATTCTTTGTTGTGTAATGAAGGTGACAAAAGCAGTGCTGCTGTTGCAGTGGTGTGAATTCATCCTTGTCTAAGGACACAGAAGGTCTGCTATGTAAGAAAAATTGGAATGAAGCGGACTGCCAGAGTAAGCGACAATTTGACGTATTGAACATTAGGTTTGTGTACTTTTGGTAATCCATAAAACCGTGGTAAAAGGGAGTCTTTGGGTTTCAATCTGTGGTAGAGGCAGTTATCAAGGAGATGGTTTTTCTGTAAAGAAATTAGTGTTTTGCTGACTTGCTGAGTTCATTCAATTGCGCTTAACTGTGATGTAAGGTCCACTGTTGAGATGTTTCTGGCACTTTTGGATGTAGCCAGCTTTGTTAAGGATGACAGTCACAGGCTCTTTGTCGGCTGGCGGGATGGAGATCGAATCGTTCTCTAGGATCTTGATGGCACATTTTTCCTTTTTTGTGATGTTGTTAATGGGCACTTCAGAGGATTGGAGAGTAGGACTAATTTTTGCTCTGCTTCACTTTTAGGAAGGTCTTTTACAGATCTCTCCACTATCAAGGCAATGTCTTTTACAGGGATGATTTTGGGAGTTACTTAAAAGTCAAACTTAGTCTGCTTGAAAGGAATGATTCAGCTTCTTGAATGTTTGCAGCAAATTGCAGACATTTGCTGCAGACAAGCACCAAACACTATCAGCAATTAATCTCATCCGTAAATAATACTCACAAACAAAGACAACACTCTACCAGGGAAAGACACCAAAAGAAGCTGGAGAACCTAAAAGGAAAGTTGTCACTAGCATCAAAACCCACATACATGTCTAATTGGATTGTCAACCTGTCTAGTCGGACACTGTCATCAACAGAGAAATCCCTTCTTGTGAAAGGTTTGAATTTTGGAAAAATGTATTATTGCTCGCAACTTCAACATTCATTGTCGCTTGCTAGTGTCGATGGGTTTGACAAGGCCAATGAAGACAATATGTATTTTCTAAAGTTGTTCGTTCCACTTTTCTTGAAGCTTTAGAGACACAGCCAAGGCCAACTAAGGAAAAGGATTCTGCGCTGGCTTTACTGACTTAGCCTTTGTATCACGGTCAATAGTTAAGATATGATGATTACCAACTAATATCACTCATGAGTTGAGAAATTTGCAGCTCTTTCTCAAAATGAATAATTTGCCTGACTGTAGCATGAGATGACAGTAAAGTTTGGGTTCCCAATAAATCTAGCTACTATTATTTGAGAGTTTATTGCTTTTCTGTTCAGCATAGTATTTAGAGCATTGTAATTAAAAAAAATCCTATGTCACCAATCGTTGCGCTATGTGAACCCTTCTTAGCCGAAGAAGTCTATGGGATCCAATGATTTCCATAATCACCATAATTAAATGCGTTGTCAGCATGAAAGATCTTGTGTTCCTGGAAGCAAGTGATCTCTTTTATGAAAATTCATGATACGTGTAACGTTGGCCAATTTTGGTTTGACTGTTTAATATACGAAAGTTATATATCCTTTTTCATATTAGAAGATTTGGTTTTTCAATTAGTAGTAGACATATCAACTACAACCCCGCACGTAATTCTTGACGCACCCCTTCTTCCTCCCCCCGACAACGGATGGCATTCGTAGATTCATGATTTGACATTTTAATCTTTTTATATCAGTGTGAGATTCCATTGTTTCTAACTAATTAGGCGTCTATGCGTACCCATTGGCATCATAATGACCCCCTACGCAGCTACCGACAATTACAAAATCAAAACATCAGGTTGCCGGTGACTGGTACACCTCAACTGCTTCATCTGTGCATTTTACAGTTTGTGGATGAGTTACAGTTAGCCTGAACCTTACAAGAAAAAAACCCAACTATTCCCCTCTTTCTTGATCAAGTTTATATGAGATAATGATATAATGAATAAAATATAAATATGTGTGTATGTATATGTGCTAGTTTAAAAGACCGTTCTGAAAACAGACTATATTTGTAAATAGTGAAGTTAACGATGGTTCAGAGAAACAGCACAGCAGTCATCTTGTTGTGTTTGAAGACGGAGTACTTAAATGAAAAGTCTTACAGTTCAGCTTGTGTTTTGAAAGTGTTTACTTAGCTGTGTAATTCAGTAACCTGATCTGTGCTATTTCAAACCTAATGATTGAAGTGACACTAGCAAAATGTATTGTTACAAACTGATCTTTATTGGATTTGATCATTATATATATCATTGTAATGCACATTAATGAATCTGATAATTTTTGGACAATGGTATCTAACAAAGATAAATTATCCACCTTTCTTCTTTTAATAAACTCAATTTGAGATCATGGTATAGAGTCTATAGACTAAGGGAAAGTTTGCCTGCATGGTAATATGTAAAGACAAAAGAAAGGTTTTGTACAATATATTTCATAAAATATTCATTCAGCTTTGCTAGCTATTTAATGTCTTAATCAGTCCTTTATCAACTGTTATTAAAGTCAGAGACACAATGCACATATATAAATTTTCTCAAAAAGATGCTTCGGAAGATGAGATTTAATTGTAAATAGAAAATCGAAAGCAATCACAAAAGACAAAAAGAAAACTAAAAGAAAACAAACAAGGATTACACTCTAAGCAAGTATCTTTATACTTTTTTTTCAGGCGCATGATGCATGCTATGGAAGAGAGTCGATAATAACAAAATAATCAAAAAATATACGTACGGCATACACATATCTATTTGCAACACTAACTGGTATAAAAAAATAATAATAATGATAATAATAATAATAGTAAATCAGTGTAGGCCTGAAATACCAGGTGGCGACTGGCACGGAATATCCAGCTCTTTGCCAGTAAGGCTAAAATGCATTGAGATATGTTATGAAAACGAGAAGTAAATTATACTGCCTCGTCCGTTGCGCGGGTCAACAAGGGACGCGTCCTTCAGAGAAAGACCAGCCTGAGGTCGAAAAGTATACGACTCGGTCTAATTCCTACTCTGCGAATGATCTGTAAGGAAATCAGAACCAGGACATCCTAACCCTAAATCTGCACTAATGCCCACAAAGTCAAAAGAATCTAGAGTTAGATGGTCTACAGATGATTATAACAATGTTCTAAGAGCATTTTCCATCGCTCAAAAGAACCATATGAGAAACGTGACTAAACAAACCTACTCAGAATGGAGAGAAATAGTAGGAAAAGAAATCATGAAAAACATCGATGCTAATAAACTTGCTAATGTACGTCGAGATATTTTTAGAAATAAGCGGTTGAATGATGGACAAATTGATCTAATACGGGGTGAAGTTCGAGAATCTATAGTTGATATAGTTGATATAGTTGATATGAAGAAAATCCCGAAAAAGAAAAAGAGGAGATACCCATGGCTCTCCAACGAAACACTAAAGGAAGTAGAAAAGAGAAGAGCGATCAAAGAAAGAGGCCTCTCCAAACCAGAAAAGAGGACTGCCTACAAAGAAAAGAATGCTGTCGTCCAGAGAATGATGCGCAAAGACAAACAACTAGCAATTGGTGCACAATGCAAGCAATTGGAAGACAAATCAGTCACCAACTCAACCAAGGACCAATACAGCGTTGTGAAAACTCTGACCAGAAAGTTGAAGCCATCAACCAATGCCGTGAAAAGTGAGAATGGAGAAATGCTTACTGAAGGACCAGAGGTTAGAGAGCGTTGGAAGACATATTGTAAAAATCTGTACAAGAAATCAAACATCCAACCAGTCAACCAACATGCACGAATGGACCAAGGATATGAACCCCTACCAATATACTCAGAAGTTGAAAAATCTATTAGAGACTTGAAACCAGGAAAATCTCCAGGTATAGATGATCTTCCAGCTGAACGTTTGAAGAATGGGGGCAACAACGTCATCCAATATTTCCACAAATTATGCACAGTGATTTGGGAACAAAAGGCATGGCCATCAGACTGGAGAACATCAACGTTCGTCAGACTTTCGAAAAAAGGTGACACTTTTAAATGCAACAACAACCGAACTATCGCCTTGATTTGTCACAGTAGTAAAATCATTTTGAAAATCATCGCTAATCGTATGCAGAACAAGTTAAGCACCGAAATAGCAAAGGAGCAAGCTCGTTTCAGACCAGGGAAAGGAACCAGAGATCAAAAACTGAACTTGAAAATGGTACTTGAGAAGAGCAGTGAGGTAGGAATAGATGTCTATCTTTGTTTCATCGATTATCGAAAAGCTTTCGACACAGTTGTACATGAAGTCCTCTGGAATGTGATGACAGATATGGGATTTCCTATGCATATAATTGATCTAATCAAGAACCTGTATATATCTCAGAAAGCAACAGTAAGAACAAGTCACGGAATGACAGACTCCTTTGAAATCTGCCAGGGCGTCAGACAAGGATGCATTCTGTCACCCCACCTTTTAAATATATATGCCCAACAAATAATGCGTGAAACACTCGAAGATCACCAAGTAGGAATCAAAATTGGCGGGAGAACAATCAACAACCTGAGATATGCTGACGATGTCGTTCTAGTTGCATCATCTATGCAGGAACTGCATGACTTGACCAACAAGGTAAAAACTGCTAGTGAAGCAGCAGGACACTTCCTTAACGTCAACAAAACAAAGGTTATGAAAGTAACTAAGACGCCAAATGACGAAAGTCTAGCTGTGGACAATCAAACTGTTAAAGTTGTTGAAGAATTCAACTACCAGAGTCCACTTTTCACAAATAAAGTAGACGACAGCAAGGAAGTAAGGTAGCGCATTGCAATGGCAAAGACTGCAATGGTTTCACTAACAAATATCTGGAAAGTCAGATCCATCACACAACGTACAAAAAAACGACTGCTACAAGCATTGGTATTCCCAATAGCAACATACGAGGCAGAGTGTTGGGTCTTGAAAAAAGTTGACAAGAAGAAAATCGCTTCTTTTGAACTATGGTGCTACCGTAGACTTCTTCGAGTAAGTTGGATGGACAGACGTACGAACGATTGGGTTCTGGGAAAAATCGGACCATGCCGAAGACCGATCAACATTATCAACGACCGTAAACTGCGACGTTTGGGACACGTGGCCAGAACAGACAGCCTGACGAAAGATTTACTCTTTGGTGCAATCCCTGGGAAAAGAGGACGCGGGAGACCAAGACAAGAATGTCAGATAATGTGAAGGACATCGCAAACATAAGCATGGTGGAGTTGCTCCGACTGTCGCAGACCTGGGATCTATGGCATCGATTCGTGAAGAGTGCTACAGCTGATCAGCAATGACCATCCCGTCAAAGAGAGAGAGATAGTTGAACTAGTAAATTGGGCACCTGCATCGATTGAGAATAGAATACGTGAAGTGAGAGAAGGAACTAATGAAAAAATAGTTAGAAATGTGCACATGGTTGAGGTTGTTGATGATTTTTTTAAAAAATAGAAAGAATATATACAAGCTGCCCCTCGGAGACATATTACATGAACTTGCAATGACTGAAGAGATTGAGATGGGAAAGAGGGACACACTGCCTAAGCTAAGTTAAAAAACAAACTTTACTATCAAGCTTTATAACGTTTCTCTGAGCAAGATTAATGAAACCAGGAAGGATTTAATCTCCATCATAAGTAAATATTGAACAAATCGGGGGAGAAAACACATCCATGTCTTACTCCACGTTTGATTGGAATATATTCGCTGATACCATTGTCTACTCTCACTGCTGCTTTTTGTTCCCAGTAAAGGTTGGTCAACAAACGTAGGTCTTTACCGTCAATGTCTATGAATTCTAAAATTTCAATTAGTTTTCGATATTGAACTTTATCAAAGGCTTTGGTGTAGTCGATGAAACAAAGGAACAAGTTTTTCTGCATTTCAATGCTCCTTTCACTTAGCATTCTTAATGTGAATATTGCATTCCTTGTCCCAGCGTCATTGACGAATCCATATTGTTGATTGCTTATTTCAGCATTGATCTTATTTTTTGTTCTGTTCATCATGACTTTTAGAATGATTTTAATCACATGACTCATTAAGCTGATTGTCAGATGCAACTCACAATCTGTTGTGCCTGGTTTCTTTAGAATAGAAATGAAAACTGAGTTACAAACGTCGGCTAGGATTTCTCCTGTATCATATATCATGTTAGCAATCTTTGTTACAGTTTGTATTCCAAATCCTTCTAATGCCTCAATCATTTCCATGTTGATATCGTCTGGTCCACTAGCTTTGTTCTTTGTCCATTATTTGGGGGCCTTCTGTATTCTTCCTAACAACTGGTTTCTCTCCTCTATCATCTTCAAATAGCTCTGATATATACTCGGACCCTCTGTTCATCACCTCTTTGTCATCTACTAATATTCTCCCATATTTTGCTTTTATACGTCCACTGCATGGTTGCATTTTCCGTCAAGATATTAAGTTTATCTTTTGATACATTTCCTTAGAAGGTATCAATTTAACTGCCTCAATCTGTGTACATTGTTCATTAAGCCATGCCTCCTTTGCACCCTTACACTTACACTTTATCAATCGAGCTGTCCTCTTATATTCCTCGCCTCTACGATCTCTTATCTTTTGTCTCTTTTTTAATTTCTTCCAATATATCTTGAGTCATCCAAGGATTTTTCTTTTGTTTCTTCTTGAAAGGTAGAATCTGACTTGCTATTGATGCTGAAGCTTGTTTGAAAGCGTCCCACAATGGAATATCATCTTGTTGGAGGGCTTTGAACTTATTTTGAACTTTGATAGCAAACTCTTGTCTTATTATGGGGCTTGACTTGAGTATGTTGTAGTCTAGTTTAGGTGTTGACTTAGCAATTTTCTTTCTTCTCAGTCTTACATTAAGCTTACAAACTACTAGAACGTGATCACTTTCACAATCAGCACCAGGGTAGCTTTTTGCTATTGTGACAGCATTTCGAAATCGCTCACTGATTGTTATGTAGTCGATTTGATTCTTTGTTCCCCATCCTAGCTTATCCAACTCCATTTCCTTCTGTTCGGTTGCTCAAAACATGTGTTCATAATTATTTGATCATGGCTTTTGCACTATTCGACAAACTTGCTTCCTCGAGTATTCCGTTCGCCTAAACCATGCGGTCCGACAACTTTCCCTTCTCTCCCTTCGCCTACCTTACTGTTGAGGTCGCCTATTATAATGCAAATCTCCTGAGATTTACATTGCTCCAAAGCTCTATCAAGGTCTTCATAAAATGTCTCTATCATCTCTTCTGAGCTCTCCGACGTGGAGGCATACACCTGAATTATTGCGATGTTGAATGGTGATCCATTCAGTTTAACTAGAATTACTCTCTCTGATATTGCCCAATGTCCCAATAAGGTCTTTGCTCTCCATTTTCCCTGCTCCTGTCCATCTGACCTTGCTCATGTCTAGCATTTCAACATTAAGCCTATTCATTTCCAGTCTGATGTTATCTAGCTTTCCACTTTGTTACATTATCCTGACACTCCATGTTGCTATTTTGACGGTAGCTTGATGATGGTCCAGGTTCACCCGTCTTAAATGAAATCCTGTAGCGAGCGTGGCAGCGACATCGTTGGCGCTCCCATTCATGCTGTTTGTGAAATTAGTAATTGGCATTGTCATGATAAACTAGAGTAGATTTGTAGTGAGGTCTCCAAGTCTCTTCTACGGCACAGTTGTAAGCGGTGCGCCTAGTCTTTGGCCTCCAAAAGCCAACTCGCAAGACAGCGAAGGATTTTTAACCCATGCCTGGGTGACTATTGGTGAATGTCGGGACGTGTCCACGCACCGGTGGGCCCTGCACATTGCACCTAATGGGGTACTCATCCCCCGGTGACAGGTTTCGGGCTATCACACCCTAGTCAGAGCTTCGTTAGCCGGAGTCCGCAAGAAAACCGTTACCAGAGTGTACCGCGGGAGGTGAGGTTGACTTGGCCGCTTGGTTAGTCGCAGACAGGCTACTAATTTTCATTTTTCGCCCCCAAGAGGGACTAGTCTGCCCTGCTTTGCATTGAGCTAAGAGGCACCAGCGTCCAATACAAATAAATAAATACTTCTTTAATATTACTCAATATTATTCAATATTACTTCTATAATAATATTGAATAATACTGAATCGTAAACATCCTTTTAAGTAAATGAATTACTGATTAAATTAGTACCTGAATGGCTCTATATTTTGACCCTTTTCGATAATATGCTGTTTTGTCTGTTGTGGTTTATGGATTAAATATGTTTTAAGGCTTGTTGGAATCAATAATAAATATTAATGACTTGCTAATTACTTTTTTCGCTCTCAAATAAAATCACAGAAAAAGCTTACGACTCATGACATGATCAAGCTCTTACATCCATGGCTTCCTCTGAGTCCATAAAGTTCAGAATTTTCAAGATTATTAGGAAAATCAATTTTGTACAAAAAGCAATTAAATGACTTTTTCATCAACTGTTTGTCTTACCTTCACATTTATAAAGTAAATTCATTTGCAGAACATCAAGTTTGCTGAAACCATTTCTTTGACCAATACGATTTCTGTACAGAGGATTTATTGTTCTGATTGTTTCTCTTCCATAGCCAAAGTCATATCTTCCGTAATGCATGACACTGTCCAAGTCGTACGGAACGTTCATTGAATCAATATTACTTTCATGCTGCTT
>RDPX01000354.1:47125-60009 GCA_003991215.1 Morbakka virulenta | reverse complement strand
TACTACTACTACTACTACTACTACTACTACTACTATTACTACTACTACTACTATTACTACTATTATTACTATTACTACTATTACTACTACTGTTACTATTACTACTATTATTACTATTACTACTATTACTACTACTGTTACTATTACTACTATTACTACTATTACTACTATTACTACTATTACTACTATTACTACTATTACTACTATTATTACTACTACTGCTGTTACTATTACTACTACTATTACTATTGGCACTTCTTCTATTATTACTACTATTACCAATATTGATACTATCAATATTATTACTACTGTTCCTACTGTTGCCATTACTCTACCATTTCTACTATTAAAGGCATTACTATTATTACCACTCTTCCTGTTATTATCATTAATTCGGCGGTTGATTCTGTCATTTAGATCAATTGTGTTCTCCAGAAATAACACCTTTTTTTCTATTTTGGGTATAAATTGGGGTGCTATTAAAATGGAAACAGCACTTTATTGTTTTGCATTAAACATTGTCTAATGAAAGTCAAGAATGATGTATTACACAATTTTACTTCTGTGTTCTGATGTAATCTCCAAACTATAATATGTTGTTTAAAAGAATGCAATAGACATCGTTGACCTGTAGCTTTAAATCTAACAATCCTTAATTAGTTTCTTACTTGGATGGATATTCTCTAGATAACCTTAAAGCTTAAATAAATCCAAAATACATTACATTGTGATAGTTCATTGTACAGTATAGGGAAGACATATGGTATGTATAAAGAAAAAAAAGGAAAGAAAGATAGAATGGTAACTCCGTCAGTTCTATATTGATATGATAGCTTCTTGGTTAAGACTGAGAAACCCTTTAGCCTTTTAGGCCAGAGTCATGGCGAAGACGTTAGAAAAAGGATGTCGTATGAGTCTCACATGAGGTAACTTTTTTTAAATCAACTGCTTAGTTTTCATTCCCTCAGCATACGGAGAAATACTTTAGATCAACAGGTCACAAATTTTAATATTAAATTTTAAATTTTAAATACCATAGAAAAACAGAGTATATATGATGTAAAACTGAAAACAGTCAATAGAAAAGCAAAGGTACAACACAGACATTTGTGGTGTATTAGAGCCTGGGTAGGCTAGAAAGGGCCAATTTATAAGCGACAAAGGGATCACCTTCTTTTGTCGTATAAAAAAGGGAACCAGGGTGTAAAGAGTTAGGGTTTTACCTGTCAATAAAGGGGTTGCAAAGTCGTTGATCGGCTAAAATCTGATAAGCGCCAGAGCAGTTTTGATAAAATTAGAAAGCCCAATTAATAATAACATTACCCTGAACCATGTGTTTGTATCGACAAATGCAGCTGAGAATAAAAAACTTGACCAATTTAATGATTTTTGGTCCTGGTATGCCTAATGCTAGCCGAGATGGTATTTTCCATTTTAATCAGTTAAAAAAATGGTACCATGCAATTCAGTTTTCTTTAATTACAAGGGTAACCTGTTTATACAGACATTTCCTGATGGAATTAATTGCAATCAAGTTGGCTATATTCTTTTTCGAACAAGAAGGAAAAGGCCTGTGAGCAAAATAAAAAAATTGCCTTTGGTTGACTATACGACAGATCATCATTTGCTAAACATTAAAATGCAACGTGGAATAAAAAGCTGGAAGCAAACTTAATATTCGGTGCAGTTAAATGAGACAGCAGTTTCTTATTTATGTCCATTGGTGACAAGAAGAACTGGCGACATTGGCAGAAGAAATGAAGACAAGAAAGTTACAGGAAAATAATCAAAGTAGCAACAAGTAAATGGCAACAAGAAGGTAACTAAATATCATTTTCTTAAACGAAAATAAAGAAAAAATTCTGGACAACAGGAGAAATCCTAAAACCACAGAGGAAGATTAATAACAATTGAAGGAGGGTGGCAAAAGCTGTAGAAGTGGTGTAAATGGAATAAGAGAGCAGAGATTCAACATGCTGGAGGGGCAAGAAATGTGTGTGCACGTTATGAATGTACGTAGCCAAGATGCTGATTAAAGATGAAACTCAAAATAAGATGAAAGTAATTAAAGTAAAATACAGCCCAATTTTGCACAAGAATCAGCACTGGAGGTAGGCAGCTTGCGAGTTGAAGACACATCTTGAAAGTGCTAGAAACAACAGCTTGGAAATATAATACCGGCTAGCAATAAATATAGCAGTATTTAATGGCATAAAATAGCTATGGAAATCTTAAGAAAAAATAAATTAAATACATAAAATTTGAATTATTGGAGGTTATGTGACAGTACATTCTTAATCAGATCATTCTACCATGTCTTCCTATTAAGTACGGCATTCGTTTGTGAGGTCAATACCATGAGCCATTTTATTCCAATCATGGATATAGGGATAAGCTTTCCACAGGATAATGAGTTTCTTTCCAAGAGCTTATCCACCCATAATTAACTAGACACAACAAACATGGAAGCCTGGAGCATAAACCTGAAAGAAAATGGTAGATAAAAGAAAAATCTATTGAAAGACTAAGATGACAGTCATTATACATACCATGAAAGAAATAATAAAGCAACGTATAGAATTCTTAGTTTTATATTCTGTTATTGTTTCTTTCTTGATAAATCTATCAATGCTCTATTGGAAAAAAAATATTGAGCACTATGTCTGTTTATAATACGAGAGAGACACACATATGTATATATATATGTGTGTGTGTGTGTGTGTACTTGTGAAAATACTATAATTTAGATGAAGAGGATTTAGAATGATTGAATAGTGAAATATCTGTGTTTGCATCGAACTGGATTCGAACCAGTGCGTAAGATAATCATGGTCACATGTTGTACCACTTGAGATATCGGTGCCTGTCCGAAATGCTTTAATTAAAATGCTCCCAGCACCAGATAAAAAAGTTTCTGTTGACCGTTATTTCTTTTTCGGTAAATCCTTGATTTGATACCTTCTAATATCAAATGATTAAAATGAAAAAATATCGATAGGGATCTACATCATTCAAAAAGGTTGGTACAAGAGACAAAAGTATAAAACAAAGGATATAATAGTGATAATGAGAGCACAACAAATAAACAAAAAAAGAAATGATACACACAAATCAAATTTGTAAAAATCCATGAGTTAATAGCTGTCAAGATCTACGATCAAGACTTAAACAGACACGTTGGTTTCATAATAAGTGACAATCAATATAAAATGTTGTTGAAAAAGAAATTAACATCTGATCTCTTTATTTTCACAGAAATCAATAGAAAAATTAAATCTACTTTAACAATTGCTGGATTATTTTGATTTTTTCTNGTAACTAGCATGAAATGAGGGGGGATTTTACTTGATATCTTGAGAAAGAATATGAAATAAAATGAAAAAGCTGCATTGAACGCAATGCATTATGGGAAAAGAGTCAGAACATATAGAGACTGATGACACAAGCAAATTTTGTTTAAGAGCAGAAAATGATATATATCATTGTTTTTCCTAATATCCTACAAATATATTACCCAGAGCAGGGCCCCAGTGGCAAGCCCATAGGCACATCACCATCTTCATGGGATATAACATTTCTATCTATCTATCTTGGTCGATTTTCACATCGCCCAAGTATGGAGACACAATCCTTCCAGCGCTCTCTATCCATCATGATTGTTTTCAACTCAGCTGTATTGTCCAGCCCTGCGTCTTGCAATATGTTGTCTACATACGTAAATTTTTGCCTCCTTGATTTCCATGCCCATCCATTGGTTGGCATAGGACAAGTTTGTTGGCTACTTCTTCTTCGTGTCTGACACAATGTCCGGCTAGCCGCATTCTTCTCTGTTGGACTTTGATGGATACATAACATTTGAAATTTTTATTCTACTGATTTTGTTGCAAAATCCATTAGTTCTACAAAACCATCCTCTAGAATAGGGAATGAGGCAAGGTCCTCTGGTTCAGTGTTTTATTACAAATTTTAATGGCCTCGTTTAATGGAATTTTTTATAAAAAGACCTTTAATGGCAAAAGAACAAAGAAAAATCTCGTTATTGTCGAGTTCAGTCTAAAAAATAATGCAAAGGTATAAGTAAAATTGTGAATTTTGATTTTGCTATAGCACAACATTTGTTGCTAAACCACGAATGCAGTGAATAGTTTAAAATTTATTAATTTAACATAATTTCATTTTGGGGCACAAGAGTCAATTCATATCCAATTTTTATCACCTCCTCTTTTCAACCAAAAATAATTTGTTTATAGTTTACAATTGTTTCAAACAGTCAATTACAAAAAGTGATGGGCTTTCCATAGCCTATCACACTAAAAGGTGACAGGCTTTCTCAATTATCTCTTTGTTTTAAGTATTGAATAAAAAACACACTCGCTTTCAGATTTTCATTATTCTGACGCATTTGGTGCAGTCAAGTGGCAATGAAATAGCTATGGACCAAAACAAACATCATTGTACTATTTTTGCAGACACTTCATGATAGAATGTTCTCTATGTGACATAGATCAAACCACTTTGTTTAATAGTAATTAATTATTATTATCATCATTAATTTAACTACTGTAAAAATAATTTGCCTTGCTTTCTCGACTTCTCCTGTATTTTTCAAAGTTTGATCTATCTTCCTTCAATGACGGTATTAAGTCCAACTTAACTGAATTCGTGGCTTGACCTTTTCCTGCTTCTATTCTTCACAGTTTCATTCATTTATTGGCTTTACATCTTGTATGGCTGTTACCCATATAAAGTGAAGGTCAAATTTCTCATGTTTAATAACTTTTCTGAGAGTAATCTCCCTCGATGACAATATTTGTGATACAACGATGGATACACAATTGTATACAGTATTCTTCTTTGATTACAGTTTTTAATGCATAGGTATACAATGTACATATTCAAAGTGGAATATTACAGCTTATTACAGCTTATTATTATGAAAAATATTATAATATTATTCATAATAATATTAATATATATTATATATTAGTATATAATAAAATAACCCTATCTTTCCCAGGAAGAGGGTTTCTTTTCCTGCATCAACTTCAAATTTATTGTCAGAAAAAAACATGATCTCAAAATCCTTTCATTATGCAAACTCCCAAATTTGTTTTTTTCACTTTTTGTTACACTTTTCCCCCTGACAGTAGCTTCCACAGCAACAGATTCTTTGACCAGATTCCCCTCTTTGCAGTTTTTTTAAAGAATTAAATCATTGCATTTGCAGCTTTCCAAATACTATCGATGACAACTAACAACACTCCTCTTAATTTTAGGGTCAAAATCAGTATATCAGAGAACTTTTAAGTAGATCAAGAAAAGTATCAAATTAAACATGATACATGCCCGTAGGTGTGAATTCAGCTGACATAATAAAATGTTGTGTGAAGAGAAAGAGAGCTATATTAATTGTTGACTTTTTAAAGAATCACTTTAAGTAAAAATGAAATAACATTAGAAGTGGCTTATAAACAGTTGCAGTTTTAAAAGAAATTTCTATTTTATCAAGGTTGCTAAATTTAAAATTCAGGAGACTGATACGATACTCCACTTACAAAGACACTTGAAATAAAGTATCCTAAACAGACATAAAATGACCTTTTGACTCCAATTCATTTAAGATCGGTACAATTGCTTATGTCTCTAAGATCGTTTTTCAGAAAATCGCACTTTTTTTAAGTAATTATCGTTTTGATTGAACGATGGAATTTCCAGTTCATTTTTCAGGCAAAGACGTCTTTTTGTACTGAATCAAGTAAAAATTTCAAAAAATATCGAATTGACTAACTGGTTGATGGCCTAGTTAGCTTGGCAAGGATGATTCCTTTTCCACCTTTTTCATCTGATATATTCGCAAAACATTATGGTAACTATCATGAATGACGAATGTACCAATTAATTTTTTTAATTAAATCTGTTATAACAAGGCTAAAAAGCTAATTCAATGTTGAAAGTTACAGATAAGGAAAGCATTGATTTACTTTCCTTGGATAACTATTCTCTTTCCTACTTTTTTCCTAAGGAATTAGTTTTTCATGATTTGCAAGTAAAGCTGACTGCCAAAGAATGTTGTCGGTCATACATTACACTACGCTATTTTGACGGTCAGGCATGTGACAGCAGATTCTTGGGTAGTTTGCTATGTAAAATGGTCAAGTATTTGAGATACGAGGTTGTAAAAGAATTGTTCTTAACGCACTTTAGTGCTAATTATTACCCTTCATTTTGGATTTAGGACTTCATAAAAAGCCAGCATTATATTCAACATACTTGGAGTAATGTTTGATCCTTTAGCAAAAAACAGAATACAAACAGCATTTGACAGCAAGGTTGAAGAAAGAAATTGTTATTCAGCAAGGTAGGAAGAGAGAAAAGGTGAAGGAAGAGAATATGAGAGTAGGCTTAATTAAAGTCAGCAGCATGAGACCAAGTGTAGTCGTGGATCTCATACAAAGAAGGAGCATTAAATAGAAAGGTGCGAAAGCCAGAGAAATGAGGTTGGTATCATCCTTGAAAGAAGCATCAGTTGAAAAAGTAATTAAAGTGAACCGAGTTAGTGACAGCGTTATGTGGATGAAACCGGAAACATGTGGTTTGCATACCAATGTTATCAATCCATATGGACCACAAGTAGGATGCAATTATACTGAGAAAGCAGAGTTGTAGAATGACCTGGATTCCACCATGGCAAGAGTCCCGTGAAAGGAAAGGGTGTTCATTGGTGAGGCCCTGAATGGACATGTTTGTGAAGGCAAAACTGGAGACGAACATGTTATGGGAAGGTATGGCTGGGGGACAAGAAATGAAGGATAAGTAAAAGCAGTTGAGTTTGCCGTAAGCTGTGAGTTAGTTATTGCCAACCCCTACTTCATAAAAACTAATGAGCATAGAGCATATAATTTATCACAGCGGAAACAAGAATATACAAATCGACTACATCTTGTCTAGGAGGCGACACCTTAAGGAAATCAGACTGCAGAGCAGTAGTGAAGGAGTGTGATTCAATTCAGCACAGTCCGGTTTTCTGTTGGGTAAAGTGTAGCGTCAGAGCAAAGAGGACCAAGAGAATGGAGCAAAAGATCAAATAATAGAAGCTGAAAAGTACAAGATTACAGACAAGTTTTGTCTTAGAAGTGCAAAAGGAACTTGGTGATGTGTTCCCGGTTGAATAATATATTTAATATCAACGTTAATCAAATCGGTTGCCAGGAAAACACTCGGTGAAACTTAGAATAGGGAAAAACAAAACAAGAATACTTGGTGGTCGAATGATGAAGTACAAGAGTGCCCTCCGAAGAAGAAAAAGCACTACAAGAAATGGAGTAAATTCAAAAATTGATGTGAACAAAGAGGAGTACTTTAATTCCAGCAGGGAAGCAAAAAGAAGCGTGGCGAAAGCCAAGTCTGAGGTTTTCAAGGAGCTGTAGAGTAAGATCGAGATAACTGGTGGACAATAAAGTGTATATTGCATAGCAAAATACTTCAGTCGAACTTCCAAGGATGTAAAGCACATGAAAATGATAAAGAACGTAGAGCGTCTAGTTCTGAATTTGTAAAAAGGTACCTTGAAGAGATGGAAGGACTATTATGAGAAGCTAAAGAACGAGGAAAATGCAAGAGAAAGCAGAGTAGAAGCGTTTTATAGTAGAGGTGAAGAGAGCGTTAAATAGGATAAAGTATGGAAAAGTAGTCGACCGGGACCATATCTCAGCGGAGATATGTAAATGCCTAGTAAGTAGTGCGCTTACGTTCTTGACGTCATTCAAAACAATCTTGCTAACCAAGTATATGCTAGAAAACTGGTGGAAAAGCACCCTTATACCCATTTTCAAGAACAAGGGAGATGTGCAGAAATGCTCCAATTTCAGAGGCATCAAGATCATAAGCCACTTAATGAAGCTATGGGTGACAGTGATCGACAGAAGGATCAGGAAGGAGGCAGAGGTCAGTTAGGAGCAATTCGGCTTTAAGCCGAAGAGGAGTATGACAGATTCCATCTTTGGTTTGCGCATGACAGCAAAAAAACATCGGGAAGGGCAGAAGGAGCTTCAGTGTGTATTCATTGACTTAGAAAAAGCCTTTGGTTGAGTATCGTGAGAGGATGTATGATTCACCATGAGAAAAAGAGGTATCTCGGAAAAGTCTGTGAAGTGCGTACAAGGTATGTATGGTGAATGTGAGGCAGTGGTGAAAAGCGCTGAATTACATCAAGCCTCAGATTTGAGCCATTTCCTATTTCCTGTGGTTATGGGCGTGTTAAGCGATCATTTCAGGAGGTCAAGCCCTGGCAACGTAATTTTTGCAGATGATGTTGTACTGATCAATGGAAAGAAGGAAGAAGGAGAAGAAGAACAGGAGAATTGGAGAAAAGCCCTGGAGAAAAGAGAGATGAAGGTCATCTGGTCAAAAATAGAGTACATGTGTATCAATAAAGCGGATAATCTATCTCCGATTACGATCACTGGTGAGGACTTCCTAGACGTGACGGAATTCGAGTAGCTGAAGTCAATTGTACAATACGACGGAGGCCGTGACGAAGAGCTAAGGAAAAGGACTAGGACTGGATGGGCATAATAAAAATAATTTCAATTTTTTAAACATATTTTGTAAATATAAACGACACCGTGCCTAGACATTAACAAGAAACAGCTACTTGTCTTTGCATGCATTAATTGTATAAGTGATTGAAGCTACAGAATACACGTCTCCCATTGTTATAGTTTTTCTCTCTTCCTTCCAATTAATATCAATTTGATATCTTTCACTCCATCGATACTTTGTCCTGCATTTGTAAATTTAATGCCTCTACTCCATGCCTATAGTGAGCATTAAATTAATGATGATGCTTTTTCTTAAGATTCTAAGTAGAAAATTGGATTAATTCTATTTGACATTTTCAGCCTTATTTTATGCAATTGATGTGCAGTAGCCAAAGTATTGCAGTAAATTGTAATATGACGTAGTGATCTATAATATGCCTGAATATATAAGAAAAATAAAAGCAATACCTTCGGAAGAAAAACCTGGTAACTCTTCAAATAAAAGTGTTACTTTATTTATAGTGAATATCTTAATTTTTGCAGGAGAATTGTTGGATGTCTATGTGAGATCAGAGTGTAGCGATGATTGGACAAAAACAAAAGGATATCCCCTTGGAAAGGCGACCATCAAATTAAATGGAATCGATTACTCTTTGAATAAAAGAGGTCAGAATATTGTTGTTGTGAGCTCCAAAACAGGTAATTATTGAATTATTTCTCTTTCTCATTTCATTATTTTTCTCTTGCAACAAAATTGATTACTGATTCGATTCTTAATATTTGCCTTCGATTGTATGGGGTGGATTTCAAAACGAGAATGAAATTCTAAATACTCGGCACGAAAAACATGATATATTATTGCTATTAATCTGTTTTTAATTTACTGATATTAATTTTCGATTATCTCACCAATACTTATTTTAATGGCAAATCTAATTAGTGAGCTATAGGGGCAGGTTATTGGGAACAAACATTCCCAACTTTGGGCTTGGTACTTACACTCGTTAAGAGGTAGTACTTGGCAAATCGTCACCTTACCTGGAAAATTTCACAAATATCATTGGATGTTGTACGAACTGGATCGACATCTTTTTGACTGAGTACCTTAAAAACAAATGATTGAAAATTATTTATAATGATGTAACATATAAAAATGAGTCAAAGTCAATAACGAAATATCAGGTAATAAATGTTTTGTAAGTTACGAGATAAACAAACACAAAAAAGTAACATATCTCACAACATAGGTAAGAAAATGTGTACAAGTCTACAAATATTTGCAATAGACATTATCATCAAAGTACTTGATATAGTAACAAAAGCTTGATGGATGTGTTTCTGATATTGTTTTGTATAACTGATCACTAGATTTGAGTCGCAGATACTCAAGGGTTTGATTAAAAATTCAAAATCAGAATACACAATAAAGGGTACCCTCATTGACCTATTAGAGTTTGTAAATAAAATAAATTAACCCTCTTCATGCATCTATTTTAACAGGGTCAGATGTGTTAAAAATTTTTTTATGTTTTCCTAAAAACTCTTGAGACCGGAACGAATTTAGACATTATTGACTTTTCACCTGTAAACAGCATTGCATCAGTCCTGGGATCCAAGCATAAAAATATACAGGGACTGTTGAGGGTAAAAGTATCGTTAATATCTTAAGTATAAACACACTGCTAGTGCATAACAATATCATTGGCCATTCATACGTCAATGGTAGTTTGAATCCCGTGTTGTACTCGTTTTTTCCAAAAAGCGTGAAGGTAAAAAAATTATCCAAGAATCTAGACAAAGGGTATATCTACCAGTAACATTGAAAACCACAAGCAGTATGTCAGCTTGCTTAACTTATCAGAACAATCACCCAATAGACTTGCAGGGTGAGAACTTAACCATTCGACTACATATCAAAGAGGGAAAATAAATATACTATTTCATATACAAAAATAACATGAGTTATAAAATATAATGTAAAGATTTCGAAACCGCAAGAGAATAAGCTACGTAATCCAATTAAAACTAAAAAGGCTGTTCACCTCAGATTAAGTAAGAATGATTTGAATGGTGAACATATGCTGTTGTTAACCTAAACCCAGATAAAGCAAATTGAAAAAACAAAGGCACTAAACAAAGGCGTTACTTTGAATTTATCAGGAAAACAAATTGAGGGTAATCTCACAGTTGAAGGTGGGTTTCTTAGTTTATTGGCTGGATTGGCATCAAGAGCACTACCTTTTCTTGCTAAAACAATTCTACCTGGATTAACTACAGCCCTGATATTTAGTAGAGTTGAAAAAGCAATAGCTTGTTCTGGATTTGAAAATAAGCATGGGTTTTTTGTGCAGAAAAAAGGTGAATGTATTGAAGGCACTACATAGGTCAAGGTCTATATTTAATCCAATAGCATACAGAGCATAATATGGTGATGGGTTATTTTTTTGAAATGTGGTGAGGACGTGTATGAAGGAAGTTCAATCTTTGGTCAAATACCTATTATCGGTGGACTTTTGGAATTATTGGGGCTGAAGAAAACAAAAAAAACCCCTTCCTGACCATTTGCAACGTTTATTCAATTTTTTAGTGAGTACTCCATTCACATGTATTTCAAGTATATATTCATGTGCAGTGATTGTTAATTTTTACTGGTTTTGACTGGTAATAAGTGCTTATTTCTTCAGTGTCTGCGTGACTAATTGACCTGTGTAATTAATTGGATTAAAATGGTTTGCTGGTTATTATGGATTTTCGATTTGGAAAGAATGCGATTTGAAAACGATTTAAGTGGCCGGCTGTTCCACAACAAACAGGAAAACCTAGAGAAGAAAAAACCATGCTGGTGTACAATTCCCGGAAGTGGTGGTGGTAGTGAGGGGGAGGGGGACTTTAATAATGGCCTTCTGTCAACAATAACAAATGTGTTAAATTATAATTACACAACACTGTACACGCAGATATTTGTTTTAAACTTGAAAAATCTTAATATTGAATTTGAGTACCAGTGGCGTGTAATGAATGATTTCAGAATAGATGAAAGTGCTTTGAAAGAAGTTCTATGGAGGGAAAGCCACAAAAATAGTTTAAATGTTTAGTAAAAAGTTTTTACAGTATCAGGGAATTGGGAACACTGAAATAAAATCGTTTAAGACAAATTGTATCAAAGTTAAATATGACAGAATGTGAAACAAGTGTAAGATAAATTGAATTGGCCATGGATTGATTAGTAATAGATAAATCTTTTTAAGTGATTTCTAAAATTTTATATAATAAAGATTGATGACAACATGCAAATTATCAGAGAAATTTACAATGCCTTGCTTCGCTCATCACAAAGTCATGTTGGTACAAGAGATTACGACAACCAGTTTGATGAGAAAAGGCTGCTGACAACCATCAATTAGATTATCGCACTTTCTCATAAATCCAAGGATTCACAAATTTTCAGAGTAAACAGTAAGTCACCTGTCTGAACGTTCCTTGAAACCCTATTTCTCTTCAGAAAGACTTTGCTTAAATAGGTAACCTGTATTGGGGTTACTTGTTTGTTTGAAAGATTTGGGATGACCTTGTTGTGGATGGGTTTTTTAAAAATGTGCCAGAATCAGTATTTTTATATTACATTTTATATTACAATCGGACAAAATGACGAGTAGAATTAATGCCGTCAGAAAATATGGAAGAGCAACAACATGATGAAAAGCGCCTTTAATTATGGTCATGTTAAGTTCAAAAATTACTATACCTGAGACTGATTGAATCTTGCCTCCACTTCACCTAATACCCATTCAAAGGCCTCTGATGATAAGTGAAACTCCTCCAGCACTCTCTTTGCGCATAATGTCGAGCGGAGTAAACAATTAAACAACAACGTAGCATTCTGCTGTGCTTCTTTGCTTAGATGATCTTCTCCCTTTACAATTAGTAACTTCTTGCTCAAGTCCCGAACACCTAAAGATAAAAAACCAATCAAGATCATGAGCAAAACTCTTTAGCCTGGTCTTTTCTCCCTGCTCGCACCAATTTATTCAATTACATCCTGTGTAAGTCAAGGCTGCATTTTCTCACAGCATCCTCACAATGAAGGAAAAGGTCTCCTTGAGGCTATTATACTTTATCCAGAGGTATGCCACTAGGCAAGGAATGAGTACCTATTCAAAATAAATTTGTACTTCATTTAGAACTAGATTAAATATCTTGTATATAATGTATATAGTGTTAAGCATTTACAAAAAGGACGAGGTCCTTGCTATACTTTGAACATTAATGAATCAAGGCCTATCATAAAATTTGCGTGCACTTTATTGTCCAAACACGAATAATATATATATATGACCCACAACA
>RDPX01000354.1:13577-47060 GCA_003991215.1 Morbakka virulenta | reverse complement strand
ATACCTGAGACTGATTGAATCTTGCCTCCACTTCACCTAATACCCATTCAAAGGCCTCTGATGATAAGTGAAACTCCTCCAGCACTCTCTTTGCGCAGAATGTCGAGCGGAGTAAACAATTAAACAACAACGTAGCATTCTGCTGTGCTTCTTTGCTTAGATGATCTTCTCCCTTTACAATTAGTAACTTCTTGCTCAAGTCCCGAACACCTAAAGATAAAAAACCAATCAAGATCATGAGCAAAACTCTTTAGCCTGGTCTTTTCTCCCTGCTCGCACCAATTTATTCAATTACATCCTGTGTAAGTCAAGGCTGCATTTTCTCACAGCATCCTCACAATGAAGGAAAAGGTCTCCTTGAGGCTATTATACTTTATCCAGAGGTATGCCACTAGGCAAGGAATGAGTACCTATTCAAAATAAATTAGTTCTTCATTTTAGAACTAGATTAAATATCTTATATATAATGTATATAGGGTTAAGCATTTACAAAAAGGACGAGGTCCTTGCTATACTTTGAACATTAATGAATCAAGGCCTATCATAAAATTTGCGTGCACTTTATTGTCCAAACATGAATTATATATATATGACCGACAACATTCTTTGGCTGCCAACTGATAAGCCTGGTATAACCCCATTGCACTGGCTTGAGTGTATAATTTTTTTTTCAAATGTCAAAGGTTTTCCAACTTATTTGTGTATTTTTTGGTACGCTGAATCGAAAAATACCATTTATTTTCTTTGGTCGGGTCAAATTTTTTGACATATAATTAGCGAAAGTTTTGACCCTTGAATAGTACTCAGTTCAAGAAAAACAGGACTGTAGCTGACCCAATCGTTGTTTTCATGCAGAAAACGAAACTGGAACACCCTCATTCTGAAAACGAAACTGCATCGGTTTTTAACTTTGGGAAACTAAAACTGACACCTTTCCTGTTTACACCTGGATGGTCATTTATTGTTTGGAAGAGCTCAACCCTAGTCAATGTGACTTAAAATCGCAAGGAATAGATGTAGTGTTTCGATTGAAATTTTTAGATCAAGATTGTAAATGTACAAATCATCCTGACAGGTTCTGTGTGATAATGTGATTCTTCATGGCTGTCTTTTAAAAATAACTGATTTTGTGAAGAGGGCATAGCATGCTTACTTTGGAGTTAAGCTATGAGTCAAAGACAAGCCATTTGCATCCCATTTTAGTTGAAAAAGATGTGTTGAGAACTTGTGTGGTTGGAGAAATAACAAAAGAAAAAGTATGCCATTTGTTGTTCCTATGCTGTAAAGATAGGTAAAAATCATGTTACAGACTGCTATTTTTGCATGATTGATCATCATGGAATCAATCGCAAGAAGAAGCATTGTGTTCAGTATCCTGATGTTCCGTCTGCCATAAGACCAGCCCCTCATGCTATACACCTACCTGTTCCCGAGCCAGATGTTGCAATGAAATTTAGCTCTGAATCTGAATCTGATAACTCATATGGCAGAACAGATGGTGAAGAATGCATGTCAGAATGGAATGACCGGCCAGTGCCTCTAACACAAGAAGATCTTAATGACTTGAAACGAAACCTAAACCTCTCAAAGGAATCAGTACAGCTTCTGGGTTCTCGTCTTCGTCAGAACAATTTGCTGTCACCTGGAACAACATTCTGGTAGTTTCAATAGCGTAAAAGAGAATTTAAACAGTTCTTCACAATCCAGAGGGACGAGTCATTGGTTTAAAGCAACATTGCTGATTTGACGAAATCAATGCGGATTTACTGTGTTACTACGGAACGGAGATTTTTCATCGGCTCTTCCAACAGAAGTCTCAAGACAGTTCTCCTTTATAATGGAAATAAAAACTCTTCGATTTCAATTGGTCATTCTGTGAAAGTGCAAGAACAATTCCTTTACAACCTCTTATCTGAAAAACTTGACCTGATTTGTTAAAATGAGTATGATTTTTGAATTTTCTAAAGGAACCTACCCTAGGCTTTGCTATCACATTTTCTTTGGGTTTTGGCGTAATTTTGCCTCAGTAACTGAGGATCAGACGGTGCCCTTTACAGGGACTTGGATTTGGCAGTAAGGAATACCTTGGCCGGATGCCCTTTCTGACGCCAACCGATGGCTTTTTCTTTTGTGAATTTCCAAAGTCGCCCGCTGGGTTCGAACCTTGGTTCTGATGCAAGTCCACAAACCGTTAAGCCACGGCTCCTCAGGAACTTTGCATGGTAGTGTAATGTATGACCGACAACATTCTTTGATTGTCAGCTGATATACCTGGCATATTTTTCTCCTTTTTATCCAATTTTATTTAAGAGATTAGAAATTAAACTGCATTTATCAATTAATATTTAAGGGATTATGCCAAAAAGCGATTACATTGAAAGGGAAAGTTTATTTAGAAAAATTAATTGAATGCATTATTACTGAAATTATCAATGTTTCATTTTTCTTACTGGTAGAGATTATAAGAATGAAAATGCACAGATTGTTAAACGGATTGTCCCTGAGAATTGTGCTAGTTATACAAATTAAAACTGTTTTTTGACTTCCATGATTTACATTTTTTTTACTCTGGTACTAAAAGGAAAAGAAAATCTGACCAAAAGAGAATCTCTCTGAAAATATAGATGTAACAGCTTGATCATGTCATGAGTCGTAAGCTTTTTCTCAGCTACGTTTGGAGAAATACTTTTCCCATCATCAGGCTCTAAGACTGAAGAATATCATCTCCATATGTTTTTCTAATAATCTTGAAAATTCTGAACTTTATGGACTCAGAGGAAGCCATAGACATAAGAGCTTTATCATGTCATGAGTCGTAAGCTTTTTCTGAGCTACGTTTGGAGAGATAGTTTTCCCATCGTCAGGCTGAAAAGGATTAGGACTGAAGACATAAAAACAGAGTTATCAAGATTATTAGAGAAACATATAGAGATGATATTCTCTAAAAAGAGTTGCTAAAGTTATAAAGGATTGCACCAACGAACTCAAAAAGCGATGGGAGGATTATCAATTTTAATTCTCTACGAAAATATGGACTATGCAGAATGGAAGAAAGTTAGTGTCATGTTTGGAACAAGTACCATTCTGTCACGATACCCTATTTTTTTCTACTCATTCATTTTAAGATTCCTTTTCTACTGACTGGTGATTTTTCTTATATTTTCTCATACACTCCTTTCCTGTTTTTCTTAATTTTATATGATTCAGTTTAATTCATAGTTCCTGTTTAAATGCATATATACGCTATAATCTCACATGTAGTTTCAGTTTTAGTCTATGCGATCAGCTGGCTATAATTCCGTGTTCTCTGGAATTGGAACATAAGCTTTGAAAATCAAGTTATTGTGTTTTTTTGTTGTTGTTACATCTCGAAGCTATCTGCCAGCACAATTCTCTCTTTGTCTTCTTTGGTTAAGCCTACAACAGAAACACGACTTCCCTTCCAAATCATGAACACCTAATTTCTTATCTGTAACTCATTGAATTAGCCTTTTAGCCCTGTTATAAGAGATTTAATTACAAAAATTAATTGCTGCATTCGTCATCGGCCGTTACATTAACATAATGTTTTGCAAATATATTTGACAAAAGATCGGAAAGGGATCATCCTTGCCAACCTGACTAGGTCATTGGAAAGTTAGTCAATTCGATATTTTTCGAAATTTTCACTTGATTCAATACAAAAAGACGTCTTTGCCTGAAAAAGACATCATGAACTGGAAATTGCATCGTTCAATCAAAACGATAATTACTTAAAACGAAGTGTGTTTTTCTGAAAAACGATCTTAGAGACATAAGCAATTGTAGCGATCTTAAATGAATTGGAGTCAAAAGGTCATTTTATGTCTATTTAGGATACTTTATTTCAAGTGTCTTTGTAAGTAGAGTATCGTATCAGTCTCCTGAATTTTGAATTTAGCAACCTTGATAAAATAGAAATTTCCTTTAAAACTGCAACTGTTTATAAGCCACTTCTAATGTTATTTCATTTTTACTTAAAGTGATTCTTTAAAAAATCAACAATTAATATAGCTCTCTTTCTCTTCACACAACATTTTATTATGTCAGCTGAATTCACACCTACGGGCATGTATCATGTTTAATTTGATACTTTTCTTGATCTACTTAAAAGTTCTCTGATATACTGATTTTGACCCTAAAATTAAGAGGAGTGTTGTTAGTTGTCATCAATAGTATTTGGAAAGCTGCAAATGCAATGATTTAATTCTTTAAAAAAACTGCAAAGAGGGGAATCTGGTGATAGAATCTATTGTAGTGGAAGCTACTGTCAGGGGGAAAAGTGTAACAAAACGTGGAAAAAAACTAATTTGGTAGTTTGCATAATGCAAGTATTTTGTAAACATGTTTTTCTGACAATGTATTTGAAGTTGATGCAGGAAAAGAAACCCTCTTCCTGGGAAAGATAGGGTTATTTTATTATATACTAATATATAATATATATTAATATTATTATGAATAATATTATAATATTTTTCATAATAATAAGCTGTAATAAGCTGTAATATTCCACTTTGAATATGTACATTGTATACCTATGCATTACAAACTGTAATCAAAGAAGAATACTGTATACAATTGTGTATCCATCGTTATATCACAAATATTGTCATCGAGGGAGATTACTCTCAGAAACATTATTAAACAAATTTCACCGTCACTTTTTATGGGTAACAGCCATACAAGATGTAAAGCCAATAAGTGAATAAAACTGTGAAGAATAAAGGAAGTAAAAGTCAAGAAATGAAATGAGCAAATCTTATGCTTAAAAACTTTGAAATGATTCAGGAAAACACTCAGAAACCAAGGATTTCCAAAGAACAATCTAATCATCCGAGAAAAAACACTATATTCATAGAAAGATTTATTTCAATAAGGATCAATAATTGCATAGAGACTTTGGGAAGAACTAGTCAGACAAGATGCAGCAAACTGAGTTATTAGCAACAAAGGAAGCTGAATAGAACACTCCCTGTGATAATAAGAATAGAAAAGACTAAACTAAGCTATATGTCGTCGACAAAACAAAACTTGAAGAGCAGCAGCACGATTTGCAGCTATCAAGCTACAGGCTCGTCTCTGAGCTTCATTAAAAAGACTAAGATGAGATAAGGGAGTTTTCCTGTCTAGATGGGACATAGTACTTTAAGGAAGGACAGATAGTAGATTAAAAGAGATACAAAATAGCGTAATGCTTAAGGATATGTCTAGCAAAATACAAGAACCAACCTTTTGAGAAACAAACCTATACATAGACTGAAAATGTAGAAGCCAAGAAAGATCTGAAGAAAATTAGAAGCTAAGAAGTTCCACCAATAAGCAATTTCTCAGAAGAAGAAGCAATCCAATCAGGATTAACATCAGAATAATGGTAGCGATATTAATAGCGATAGAGTAATATAGTGATATAGTGATATAGTGATATGGTGATATAGTGATATAGTGATATAGTTATATAGTGATATAGTGATATAGTGATATAGTGATATAGTGATATAGTGATATAGTGATAGAGTGATAGAGTGATAGAGTGATATATTGATAGAGTGATAGAGTGATAGAGTGATAGAGTGATATAGTGATATAGTGATATAGTGGATATAGTGATATAGTGATATAGTGATATAGTGATATAGTGATAGAGTGATATAGTGATAGAGTGATATAGTGATAGAGTGATAGAGTGATAGAGTGATAGAGTGATATAGTGATATAGTGATAGAGTGGTATAGTGATATAGTGATAGAATGATAGAGTGATAAAGTGATAGAGTGATATAGTGATATGGTAACATAGTGTACCACGTAAGTACCACGAAACAAGTAGATGTTCTACATCAAGAATAATGCTACGATAGTAGCAAAATGCCGTTGCTTATAAAGAAGCACAGGATGCATTTGTATGGTAAGACATTCTCAAACTCCTTTTTCAAAAGGTCGTATGAAATCTAAAATGAAGAGTTATTTTACACTTTGAAAACACGGTATATTTATCATACTTTTTCTCGACATAAAATGTTTTTGTAGGGTGAATTTCAGAAACAATGCTTTGCAAGTTTAACAAGGTGTAACAAAATTGTTTACATATTGATGCAATTCCATATCTAAATTCATGGTAAAAGATGCTGTAGGGTTGTACTTACCAGCAAAAATGGAAATAATCAAAATTCTAATACATAGAAACATATTTTTGGAGGACTTTCGACAGGCCAAGAAAATAACAGCTGTTTTTTAATTCTTCACAGTTATTCTTACAACAGTAGAAATCCTGCATCGAAGGGATAGAACAAATGTAACACTGAAATACGCCAATTACAACTATGGGAAAACAACTTTCCACAAATCTGAGAATCCCAAAATAGCAAGGGGAACAGTGATCCAAACATTCTCTAATCCTTTAAAAAAACTGTTAGACTCGCCATTTTTTACATGACTTTTCATCCAAAGTATTTATATCCTAGTTAAGAAAACTCTCTTTTATTAAAAGTGTAACTGTTAAGGGAGACAGTGCCCAAACTGAATGCCCAAACTTCCTCTCCAAGCACCATGAAGATGTTAGAAACAACCAATACCTTGCCAGATGCAGCCCAATTTGCACGTTTTTTAGCTACGAGACTGCAAAGCAAGGGTGGAAGCGGACAGCCCTGTCTCACTCCTCCGGACAATAAAAAAGAATCTTAACAGAGTCCCTTGTTGATTACTATTGTTTGTATATCCGTGTACATACATCGCAACCAGTGAAAGAGGATTGTCTCAAAGTTCGCTTCGGTCAAAGACCTTTCTTGGTCAAGGTTTAAGTGGGTAGGTGACATGTTAATCTCACAGTTGTACAATACAGAGTCTCATAAACTTCATCTTGTTGCAAATAGAACGACAGGGGATATTTCATGTCCGATCTTTATGAAAGATTTCATGAAGGAAGTGTTGAAGTCCCATTGATAATATTTTGGTACGGGTTTTGTAATCAAATTTTGTAATCCGGTTTTGTAATTCCCCCTCATTTCATGCTAGTTACATGAAGCAATACCACAGTAATATGTCTCACTAATTCTTTATCCTTCATCATGTGCACCCCCTGGAAATATCATCCTTTAAAAAGGGATACAGTAGCAAATAGGTTGATTTACTTCTCAGAGAATTGCTTGTGATTTTTACAAGAGAAATCCAAAATGATTTCTGTTGTGGTTTTGAGTTTTCTCTTGCTTCATATGAGCTATGGAAGAAATCCCATGGAAAGTAATGTATTTCAATTTTATTTTATCTCTAATTAATTTCATTTTTTTATCAGCACTTTCAATTTTTCACATTTTTCATGTCTCCTTCGTTTTTAGTAAGAAATTGTTTTTTTAAAGTAATATATATATAATATATATNGCAATACCACAGTAATATGTCTCACTAATTCTTTATCCTTCATCATGTGCACCCCCTGGAAATATCATCCTTTAAAAAGGGATACAGTAGCAAATAGGTTGATTTACTTCTCAGAGAATTGCTTGTGATTTTTACAAGAGAAATCCAAAATGATTTCTGTTGTGGTTTTGAGTTTTCTCTTGCTTCATATGAGCTATGGAAGAAATCCCATGGAAAGTAATGTATTTCAATTTTATTTTATCTCTAATTAATTTCATTTTTTTATCAGCACTTTCAATTTTTCACATTTTTCATGTCTCCTTCGTTTTTAGTAAGAAATTGTTTTTTTAAAGTAATATATATATAATATATATATAATATATATATACCTTAGAAGCAAAGTTTGTTGGTTTAGAGAAAAATATATTCAAATTGAAAAGAAACAAGTGAAGAGAAAGTAAGCTTGAAAAGTTGAAAGTAAAAATCTAAAAATACCAAACAGATGGAAGTAACAAGTGAAGACATTCAATGAAGAGAGAAGACGTTAAACAAGAATGAATAATACTGTCATAGAATTAAAGACAGATGGAAGAATTGTCAGGAAATTTTCATAAGATGAAAAACAGCCGCTCTTTAGGATTTCTTTTTCAACAACAGTTTATATTGATTGTCAGTTATTATGAAATCAACGTGTCCGTTTGGGTAATTATCCCCAAATTTCCACACTTTGCATTGTGGTGTATAGTGTCTTTCTTTGTTTATTTGTTAAGCTGTTATTAACTATCATTTATTTTGTTTTTCACTATTATCTGTCTTACAAAACTTTGGAAAGGATTTCGATCATTTCCTGTATCTGTACCCTTTGTGTTGTATAAGAAGGTTTCAAATTAATACTTGAAAAAAAGGTAAAAATGGTCTGCAAAAACATTTTTGATTTAGTACCAGGGGCATTTTAGTTAAAATGGAATATTTTTATGGTGCTAATTCGAAAAAGCAAACTTGTTTTACTTTGTAAGCTCTGTTTTTTTAGATTTGGTATCTCGCCCAAAAAAATGGGAATTTTCTCGACATTTTCCTTTTGAAAGCTAATTGACATATTTAAGTAAAAGAAAAACGAAATATTTTAGACATAAATTATTTTATATCCACCATAATATTGAAAAATTTAACTTGTAAAAGCAAACAACCATTTATGGCAAACAAATCCTCTGTCTGGATTATAAATGAAGGTCAATAGTTACATCCTGACCAATGATGACAATCTACTGTTACATTCCTTTTAAGGTTGAACCAGTAGGTTGGCATCATCCTTTTGTCTCATTGTCCCTGGTCTCACTCTACTTTTACTTTTATGCCCAAGTGGAAGCATTTTCCTTGTTTATTGCTAACATTGCCACAGTTATCATCTGTTTACAAATCTCTCCAAGTTCAAAATATTCAAATTTACACAGATAACCCACCTATGATTAGAGTGATTCAAAGATAACCCACTTGTACGTAGAGTGATTCATAGATAATCCTCCTGTTAGTAGAGTGATAACCCAGATAACCCACTTGTACGTAGAGTGTTTCTTTTTAGCGTCTGTTTGATTGATTTGTTTATGATTTTCTTTCAGTGTTATGTGCCAGACGGTTATTGATGCATACATAATGGTGTTACACACTTTGAACTACATTTCAGGCTATTGATAAACAATTTCCATGAACTAGGGTCATATTGTTGAATACCAAGATTTAGCAGAACACTTCCCACATCGTCATAATAAACAAGCTCTTTGTCTTCATTGAAAAATTAAATATATTCTGTGCCTTTATTTTGGTCAAATGTTACTTGGGTTCCATTTCTCACTAATTTTTTTCTCAGTAGACGTTTTAGCCTCAATGCTAAAAGGTTTGTACCATAAAATGTACTTTGCCTGTTTTACTGGAAACTACAAACAAAAATATTGCAATAAACAAAACACAATAACATTTCTTTTCACTGATTCGTCTGTTAGGGTTTACATATGTGACTCTACATGTGACATTGCAGGGCCAGTAAACAAATCTTTAACTTTGTGCTAGGGTTTGGTAAATGTAATGTACAGAATTGGACGGGATGAGAAATAAGGATGGTTACTAGCACCGATCTTGTTCTCTATGATGCTTGAAGAATTGAGAGAGACAATCTATGCATGGCCTGAAATGTTTACAGATGCCATATTTAACACTGGCCTAGATACATTAGATTCTACGTAAAAATAATTAATGACTATGACTAAATTAGAGGATAAATATAACAAGAAATAGAACAGTAAGAAAAAAAATCAAAACCAGGTAAAGATATAACAAACTTCTTAGGTTAAACTTAGCATATATAATAGAGTCAATGATTCAAATATTTGGGAACAAGATTAAATGTGACAAAGACATAAGATTTGTAAAAAATATAATACCAAGAATTGGTACAAAAATACATCCAGCAATATAAGAAGGTTAATTATGACGAGTGTAGGAAAGGGCGAATGAAGGAGTTTTAGAGATAACACGTAAGGAGAAAGGCTCGTGTGTTTTTTAATTAACAAGTAGAAAAAGTGTTTTCTACTGGAGTTGAAGAAAAAAAAAAGTAAATAATTTGGTTAATGATAAATGAAAGACACTGGTCGATGAGAAAGAACAAAATTCGAATATTGCAAATGGGAAAATTAAAAGAAGAGAGTAGGAAGAGTCAACTGAAAACAATTGAAAGCAGTGAAACAAGCACGCATGGTAAGGTCAGTAGAACATGTACTTAAAGTAGTACTAGTTGTATGGGTTATAAAGATAGTAATGGGGATAATAATATGTATAGTAGTAGTAGTAATGGTATGAGTAGTAGTAGTAATGGTAAGAGTAGTAATTGTACTACAAGTGGTAATAGTAATGACAGTCGTAGTAGTGATAATATCAGTAATAGTTGTGATGCTAATAGTAGCAATGGTAAGAAGGGTAAGAGTAATCGTGGTAGTAATACCAATAGTGTTAGTAATGTTACCAACAGTAGAAATAGAAGATTAAACAGTATTGTCTGCAATGGTTGTAGGAGACGGAATAGTTTTGGTGTTAGTGGTAATACTAAAGTTACTTTCTTAATTTTTCCAAAATATTTTTAAACTTTAGTATATTAATTTTTTGTTACTCTTCAATAGATCCAGACCTGTTTGAAGGAGACATGATCTTAACACCAGAACAGAAGGATGAATTCCTAAATGGCAAAGTCAATAAAAATATTCCTTTGGCAGCCACGAGAACTAAACTTTGGCCTCGTCTAATTCCATATTTTATTGGACCTGACTTAGGTATACATCTGTTTCTTCATCTCTGATATGTTGATAAAGGCATTTTATATTGTACTAAGTAATTGAAAAACTAGCTGTGAGTCATATTTAATTATAAATCTCCCTCAAGAGGGCTGGGATTTCGTTGATTGGCTACGTAGCAATGAACATGACACTTTGATTTTAGAATGTTGCTAAACTGAAGTGTTTACACTATTACAAGTGGATGGATAAGCATTAAAAACACAGGGTTTCAAAATAAATATTCCTTTTTCTGACAGGAGATTTTCATGGATTGATGGTATTTCTTTTATCCAACGAACTTCTTCACACTCTAAATACCAAACATAGAGTCATCAGGAGAAGCAAAAGTTGGGTTTGACCCCCATTTTCTTAGTCTATATTTGTGATAGTCTCCTTACTTAAAAATTCCAGGGCCCATGGTACCTGGAAGAAGATATTGTCTTTTTTTATATGGTGGGAACATGGAAGTTGGACTGGTACAATATAGATATCTGAAAAATTACCATTTCAATTAAACTATTCCCATTGTACCCATTCCCAGATTGTTTCACGTATTTTCCTGGTGAACATTCTCGGCAGTGATTCCTCAAGAGCTAATAGTAAGAGATTACTATAATTTTGTTGTCTGTTGCTGCAAAATATTCAAATAACAAAGATTAAATATTCAATTGATTTCATTTGTTCAAATATTTGTTAATTCTTTGCCATGAACTTATTACTACTTTTATATATAACATAATCTAATATTTCTCTTCTACTATATTTCTACTATATTTTTCTACATTTTTCTTCTTTCAGTAACGCCCATTATCAAACAAACTTCTGTTGCAACGCCAGTAAATAAGTGCATTATCTAACAAACCAAATTTTATCATTTTAGGAAGAACAAGAAGTCGTTATTCTAAATAGATTTAAAGTAAAAATAAAAAACCCCCCAAAAAACAACACGAAAGAAAGAACTACCACTTAATCTCTCAATATACTCACCCGACTAATAAAACCATGAAAGGGAAAAAAAAGCCTACTAAGAGAAGAGTAGTTTTAGAATGGGCCTTATCATGCTTGTACAATGACCAAGCAAGTGATTACAACTTCCTCTTTGACCTTCTTAAAGAAAGAAGTCTTAAAGGAATTTGCATGCTTCTCTTCAATGTTAAGAAAACCTACTTCAATGCAAAATTCCCAATGAATTATGGCTCTTTTATTCATAATCACGTTTTAAATGTTACTTGCCTGGGACACCTGTATTTCGTACTGGTAAGCCATAAATGGGTGGCGTGTAACCAATTTCTGAGCCATAAATAAGATGAAATTTAAAATAATATCCAGCGTAATAGTTAGACTATTCGAATGGTAACTTTTTACTACATAAAAAGACATTAGTAGTAATTAGGTTAGCAGAGATGTTACCCTATACTACATAAAAACTCTGGTAATAATTATCATATTATTAAATATTAATAATAGTAATTAGATTACCAGACCTATAACTCTACAATAAATAAGAAAACAGTTATAATTAGCTTACCAAAAATGTAACTCTGCATTACATAACGAAACATTATTAGTAGCTATGTTATAATAACCACAAATCAAGGTGTATACCTCTGCAAAAGAAACAAACTAAACTTCAATTCATCTGTTGACAAGCATTGACAAGCTAAAAACTCAAGCTCTTTCTAATTAATACCTCGAGAAACTACGAAAAGAATTCGACTTAAAATAAGCAGAAGAAGTACATTAACGATTAAGAAAAGTGGAATGAAGCCGTTACAACGATAGGAAAATGTGATGAAGTGATAATTGGTATTAAATGAAAACTTAATAGTAACCATTACAGAAATTAAGATGAAGAGAAAACTCAACCCTAACACCAGTGTAGCTATAAAAACACGAGACTGCGTTATTGACAAGTTGCTTAATCTTGTCACTGGATTTACCACTGGTAGAGCAAGCAGATACTTTGTTGTAATTTATTAGGTCCGTATGATTGACCTTGATCATTCATCCTTTTTCAGACAAAATTCTAAATGTTATAGTTCATATTTCCTGGTGGGTATTCATTGTCAAGTAGAGTGCTTCCTCGATTATCCGTCCATCGATTATCCGTCCATCGTTTATCCATCCATCGTTTATCCGGCAAGTTGTCAGGTTGGCTTTATTTTATTATGGATTTTAATGCATTTGCCAGCTATTATTTGCAAATTTTGCGATTACAAAGGTGAAAAAAGCCAGGATACTTCCTCTCTTTTTGGATTTTGTAAAACTGTCAGCAGATTAAGTTTCAAATGGCGTCAACAAATGTAAAATGAAAGACAATTTTCTTGACGGTAGGAGATAACTTAAAAGCTTATGAGATAGTCCACAAAAATTCCTACGATCGGAAATCATGTACAGGTTCCAGTGAAAAGATTAAGCAACTTTTCAATAACACAGTCTCATGGATTTAAAAACGGCCTTCACTAATAATAACAACATTGGTAGTTATTTAAAGTGCAAAGACACGATCCCCAAACAAAAAATCAACAGTCGTCTACCGGATTATTTGCCTCTGCGACAGTTTCTGTATAGGGGGAAACTAAAAGGACCTTTGCGAAAAGAAAATCTGAACGCTTTAGAGGTTTGAAAACCAATGAATTTTTAGGGGGCTCTCACCATGCTGGAGAATCAAAACATTCAGTAAACTGGGACAATTGCAAAATTATGGATTATACTGAAAACGATCTTTTGTTGAAAGATTGTTTCCTGATAAAATAAACCATACACATCGAAGACAAAATTATGAACGATAATTTCACATTTCATTTATTTTTGTTTTAAAACCATACTCTAGGGAAATTCAAGAGTGCGTTTTTTGCAGTTTATTTGGTTGGTAAAAATGGTTTTTTTTCCAACTTAATGCCATTATATTTCTGATATAAACTTGATCCTACACAAGAACACTTTAAGTCAATCAAAGCTAGGAAGCAGATAATTCTAGTGAATAAAAGTCTGCTTATTCTTGTTCCTAACCTATCATAGCTGGTTGCTTAACCAGTGGTACCTGTTCCTCAGGCNCAGAATTCCGATCCTGACTGCTGAACGCAAGGCAAAAGATCGTGCCACCTGAAAGGAATATGTAAAGAAAGAATGTGCAAAGACCCAAGGAGGGTTACGCAATTAAGTCAAGTTAAGTCAAGTAAGTCATGCATTTGCCAGCTGTTATTTGCAAATTTTGCGATTACAAAGGTGAAAAAAGCCAGGATACTTCCTCTCTTTTTGGATTTTGTAAAACTGTCAGCAGATTAAGTTTCAAATGGCGTCAACCAATGTAAAATGAAAGACAATTTTCTTGACGGTAGGAGATAACTTAAAAGCTTATGAGATAGTCCACAAAAATTCCTACGATCGGAAATCATGTACAGGTTCCAGTGAAAAGATTAAGCAACTTTTCAATAACACAGTCTCATGGATTTAAAAACGGCCTTCACTAATAATAACAACATTGGTAGTTATTTAAAGTGCAAAGACACGATCCCCAAACAAAAAATCAACAGTCGTCTACCGGATTATTTGCCTCTGCGACAGTTTCTGTATAGGGGGAAACTAAAAGGACCTTTGCGAAAAGAAAATCTGAACGCTTTAGAGGTTTGAAAACCAATGAATTTTTAGGGGGCTCTCACCATGCTGGAGAATCAAAACATTCAGTAAACTGGGACAATTGCAAAATTATGGATTATACTGAAAACGATCTTTTGTTGAAAGATTGTTTCCTGATAAAATAAACCATACACATCGAAGACAAAAATTATGAACGATAATTTCACATTTCATTTATTTTTGTTTTAAAACCATACTCTAGGGAAATTCAAGAGTGCGTTTTTTGCAGTTTATTTGGTTGGTAAAAATGGTTTTTTTTCCAACTTAATGCCATTATATTTCTGATATAAACTTGATCCTACACAAGAACACTTTAAGTCAATCAAAGCTAGGAAGCAGATAATTCTAGTGAATAAAAGTCTGCTTATTCTTGTTCCTAACCTATCATAGCTGGTTGCTTAACCAGTGGTACCTGTTCCTCAGGCATAAGAATGAATGGTATGTCGCCTACTGCATCTTTTAGAGTGTTAATGCAGCTGATCTCGACTTGCTTACAAAGCAATATTAACTTTTAAACATACAATACTCATATTAGCTGACATAGTGGCCCTATCCTGAACAACTATTTCCACAAGCTGTAATGATATTTCTATGGACACCAAGATAAAGTGAACAACAGATAATTTTTATTTCATGACCGTGTTAATACCAGACGATGAATTATGACCGTTTTCTACTGATGAAACTGTATTGTATTGATTAATAATTTGCACTTGTATTGTAATGCTACCTCTAAGATAGCATTAGAACCCTTCTACCAACAATATATCTTGTACAATCTTTACTGTACGGAGGTTAGAAAAATGGTCTGTACCTTGTCAATTTTTTTGCTTCTACAAGGCAAGTGAGAAGAATCCACATACAGCTGAATGCGCTTTTGGTAAAGGGAAAAAAAGGGATCTATTGACTGTTAAAAAAGTAACTTAGATGAAATTTGTACAAATGTCTAAAGAAGGATGATATTTTAGCTGCAAGATACAAGCTGAGTGCATTAAGTAAAATTTTATTTCATATTTCTAATCCATGCAAATTTTCAGGGTTAGCTACTGTTCTAGCGAAAGAAGTCAACTACAATAAAGCAAAGTTGTTGCTCAATATATTGACTTGCATGGAACAAACTAAGTATCACTTAACAATCGTAAATCGTACGCAGTATCTAACCTATATATAATTTTGATGAGCTAGAATGATTAAGGTTGTACATGATGAGTAATCATCTTTCTTTAAGTCGGTAAATTCATATGTACTTCTGAAGTCTATTGCTGGGAATCTCCATTTCTGTCCAAACCATTAATGAACTTATTCCCCATGATATATATATTCTTTTCTTAATACATAAACAGATGATCTTAAAATGTATTTTACACATGACAAACCTCAACGATAATAAATAATGATCGTATTGAGTACTTTTATGAAAGGCAAGTACTTTTGTCATGTTTCTCAGAATTAAAATATTCTTAAGTGCTAAGCTTTAGTTTTGAGGTTGTCGCCGTCTATTTACACCAAAAAGATATTTTCTCAATAACAGTTAACTGACTCTTTGTTTACCCTAATCATAAAATTACCGCATATCTTCTTTGTAATGTGCTTATTATTGGAAATTACTTTGCAGCCAACAACCGTTATGCTGTAAGAGCCATCAATGAAGCTATCAAGGACTATGAAAAACTGACCTGTCTTCGCTTCAAAAAGCGAGAAAAGGAATATGGGTATATTCATTTTTTCAAGGGAACAGGGTAAGGAACAGTTTTGATTAAAGGTTTAACATTTTTTCTGTTTTGTTTCTTTCTGTTTTCTTTCTCCATCCCGCTCTTTCACACACACACACACACACACACACACACACACACACTCTCTCTCTCTCTCTCTCTCTCTCTCTCTCTCTCTCTCCCTCTGTCTCTCTCAGACATACAGTCACAAATACAGAGATACAGATGCATATACAAAACACAAAATGGTATATTTGTTGATTTTGGCAAAAGGCTTTTCCGCCATTGGCATTTGCCTAGCCGAAAACAAGGAAAAAGTAAAAAAAAAAATCAGATAAAGGGAGTTCTGAAAACATCTCACCACTCTGTGTGCTGTGTTGTCAAAAACAATTAAATGTCATTCAAGGAGTCTTTTAAACTACAAAACAGAGACAATAAAAACTAGACATAAATAGCCTTACACTTAAAGTAAAAGGCGAACTGTACTGAAATGGACTGAATTGAAGCTCTCATGAAGACAGTTAATTTCCAATGGAATGCGGATGCATGAAATGAGCTCAGTGATTATAACATTAAAATGTCCTTCCAGTCCTGTGCAATTAATCTAAAAGTTGATTGGTTGGAGGATTCTGACATTTATTATCCCCCCACCCTCCACAACAAATAAACTATTTAAAGCCGGCTATTGAAGGCTATGTAAATACAGCTTTATGTGCTGCAAGAAATCTCATACAGCTATTTGACGTTGAATAGAGGGATCAAGAATTCAATTTGATCGATTCGGATCAAGATGAAAATTAGCCCACTGACATGAAATAAGATATTATACATGCATCAATATCATTCAGCAAAAGAGTATAACCATTTCTTAACATTTTATGCTTTCCTTGTTTTTTTATTCTTTAATTACTCCCCCTTCTTCAACAAACCCAGGCTTAATAGGCACTTCTCCTGAAATTCATAAATTTGATAAATAAGCCCCCAAGTACTTATTCAAAGAAATATGGTACTCTTTTTAGGCCTTCTTATTGCAATTTCTGAATTGGGCCTTACGTAATACCCAACGAATTACAAAAAATGGTCTCTGATGTTTAGAGTTCTAAGGCTTTCCATTTTTACGTTTTGTGACGCTATTAATGTTGGTGTTTTCAAGGTTTTATTCTTGATCTAAGTCTCTTCTTTTCTTATATCAATAAACCCCCTGGTGATCGATGTCAGTTAATCAGCATCTATACTGATGACACTACATTGTACTCTGAAATTGGCCACAGAACAACTCAGCAGAAACAAGTCAAACCTGCAGAAAATTTCGACCTTCCAGGGTGTCACAGCATAGAAAAAAGTGTTTGTTTTTTTTCAAAGAGGAAAAACCCAATCTATGTTATTCAATAGAAAAAAAGTCTTATCTCTTTTTGATATTCATGAAGATTATTTTGATGGCCACACGAATGAATTTGCTTCTCCTCTTCATTGTCACTAAGGATGTATTTGTTTATCATTTTCTCTATATTTTAAATAGTTGGGTATTTGTATTATGCTGCTATAGAATACCTTACGTCTGAAAGCATTTAATACCTCTATGAATCTATCATCAGCTTTTGTTTAAACTATTCTTGTTACATCCGCACAAATGTTCCGTCATCTTATTTTGTTGTTCTTGGTCGAGTTTACAGTCATGTTTGTAGATNAAATGAGCTCAGTGATTATAACATTAAAATGTCCTTCCAGTCCTGTGCAATTAATCTAAAAGTTGATTGGTTGGAGGATTCTGACATTTATTATCCCCCCACCCTCCACAACAAATAAACTATTTAAAGCCGGCTATTGAAGGCTATGTAAATACAGCTTTATGTGCTGCAAGAAATCTCATACAGCTATTTGACGTTGAATAGAGGGATCAAGAATTCAATTTGATCGATTCGGATCAAGATGAAAATTAGCCCACTGACATGAAATAAGATATTATACATGCATCAATATCATTCAGCAAAAGAGTATAACCATTTCTTAACATTTTATGCTTTCCTTGTTTTTTTATTCTTTAATTACTCCCCCTTCTTCAACAAACCCAGGCTTAATAGGCACTTCTCCTGAAATTCATAAATTTGATAAATAAGCCCCCAGGCACTTATTCAAAGAAATATGGTACTCTTTTTAGGCCTTCTTATTGCAATTTCTGAATTGGGCCTTACGTAATACCCAACGAATTACAAAAAATGGTCTCTGATGTTTAGAGTTCTAAGGCTTTCCATTTTTACGTTTTGTGACGCTATTAATGTTGGTGTTTTCAAGGTTTTATTCTTGATCTAAGTCTCTTCTTTTCTTATATCAATAAACCCCCTGGTGATCGATGTCAGTTAATCAGCATCTATACTGATGACACTACATTGTACTCTGAAATTGGCCACAGAACAACTCAGCAGAAACAAGTCAAACCTGCAGAAAATTTCGACCTTCCAGGGTGTCACAGCATAGAAAAAAGTGTTTGTTTTTTTTCAAAGAGGAAAAACCCAATCTATGTTATTCAATAGAAAAAAAGTCTTATCTCTTTTTGATATTCATGAAGATTATTTTGATGGCCACACGAATGAATTTGCTTCTCCTCTTCATTGTCACTAAGGATGTATTTGTTTATCATTTTCTCTATATTTTAAATAGTTGGGTATTTGTATTATGCTGCTATAGAATACCTTACGTCTGAAAGCATTTAATACCTCTATGAATCTATCATCAGCTTTTGTTTAAACTATTCTTGTTACATCCGCACAAATGTTCCGTCATCTTATTTTGTTGTTCTTGGTCGAGTTTACAGTCATGTTTGTAGATAAAAACTATGCTGCTACTCTTCAACCTCTATCTCATAAACGAAATATGCCTTATCTTAGTCTTTTCGAGAGGCGTTATCGTGAAAAGTGTTTTGCTGAGCTTTCCTCGCTGGTACAAGCTCAGGTTTTTGCATCTCGCATAACCCATTTCTCTTAATGTCTTTGTTCTTTCCGCAATTGTTGCTCTTTGTTGTAATAAATCTTTCTATGAATGTAGTTTTTTCCCCGGGAAGTAAAATTGGGAAAGTCTTTGTCTGTGAGTGCTTTTCTCCATCATCTGAATGTTTTCAGTCTACGTTTACCCATTATCTCTTGGATTAACCCTTTTTATGTCCTTGTTTCCTTGTTCTATACACTTCATAACTTTATTCCTTGTATTTATTTAATTTTTTTATTATCCAATAATTAAACACGATGAATCATTCAAAAATGACATGCATACGCTATATACAATAACGTACGTTTTGATTAATAATAAAAAAGTCAGTTCACAAAAGTCAGTTTCGTTTTTCGCCCTAAAATATTTGTTGTCTCGTTTTAATTGTGGAAAAAAGACAAGCCTTACGATTTCTGTCCAGAGATATTAGTCAAAGTTGCTAGGCCTTGACTAGCACGTCCTTACATAAGCACGCAATATTAACTTTCCAATATTAACTTTCATATTTTAATTTTCAAATATTAACTTTCCAATATTGACTTTCCAATATTAACTTTCCAATATTAACTTTCCAATATTAACTTTCAAATATTAACTTTCCAATGTTAACTTTCCAATATTAACTTTCCAATATTAACTTTCCAATATTAACTTTCCAATATTAACTTTCCAATATTAACTTTCCAATATTAACTTTCCAATATGAACTATCCAATATGACCTTTCCAATATTAACTTTCCAATATGAACTTTCCAATATTAACTTTCGAGTATTAACTTTACAAAATTAACTTTCCAATTTTAACTCTACAATATTAACTTTACAATATTAACTTTCCAATATTAACTTTCCAATATGAACTTTCCAATATTAACTTTCCAATATGAACTTTCCAATATGAACTTTCTAATATTAACTTTCCAATATTAACTTTCCAATATGAACTTTCCAATTTTAACTTTACAATATAACCTATCCATTATTAACTTTCCAATATTAACTTCTCAATATTATATTTCCAAAATTAACTTTCTAATATTAGCTTTCCAATATTAGCTTTCCAATATTCGCTTTCAATGTTAGGTTTCCAATTTTAACGTTCCAATATTAACGTCCCAATATTAACTTTACAATATTAACCTTCTAATACCAATTTTCAAATATTTGACTTTTCGATATTAGTTTTCCAAGATTAACTTTCAAATATTAACTTTCCAATATTAACTTTCCAATATTAACCTTCCAATAGTAAGTTTCCAATACTAACTTTCCAATATTAACTTTCCATTATTAACTTTCCAATATTAACTTTCCAATATTGACTTTCCAATATTAACTTTCCAGTATTGACTTTCCAATATTAACTTGACAATAATATATTTACAATATTAACTTTCCAATTTCAACNGTTAGGTTTCCAATTTTAACGTTCCAATATTAACGTCCCAATATTAACTTTACAATATTAACCTTCTAATACCAATTTTCAAATATTTGACTTTTCGATATTAGTTTTCCAAGATTAACTTTCAAATATTAACTTTCCAATATTAACTTTCCAATATTAACCTTCCAATATTAACTTTCCAATATTAACTTTCCAATATTAACTTTCCATTATTAACTTTCCAATATTAACTTTCCAATATTGACTTTCCAATATTAACTTTCCAGTATTGACTTTCCAATATTAACTTTACAATAATATATTTACAATATTAACTTTCCAATTTCAACTTTACAATACTAACTTAACATTATTAACCTTCCAATATGAACTTTCAAATATAAACTTTCCAAGGTTAACTTTCCAATATTAACTTTCCAATATTAACTTTCCAATATTAACTTTCCAATACTAACTTTAAGCTATTAAATTTCCAATATTAACTTTCCAATATTACCTTTCCAATATTAACATTCAAATATTAACTTTCCAGGGTTAACTTTCCAATATTAACTTTCCAATATTCGCTTTCCAATATTAACTTTCCAATACTAACTTTAGGCTATTAACTTTCCAATATTAACTTTCCAATATTAACTTTCCAATATTAACTTTCCAATATTAACTTTCCAATATTAACTTTCCAATATTAACTTTCCAATATTAACTTTCCAATATTAACTTTCCAATATTAACTTTCCAATATTAACTTTCCAATATTAACTTTCCAATATTAACTTTCCAATATTAACTTTCCAATATTAACTTTCCAATATTAACTTTCCAATATTAACTTTCCAATATTAACTTTCCAATATTAACTTTCCAATATTAACTTTCCAATATTAACTTTCCAATATTAACTTTCCAATATTAACTTTCCAATATTAACTTTCCAATATTAACTTTCCAATATTAACTTTCCAATATTAACTTTCCAATATTAACTTTCCAATATTAACTTTCCAATATTAACTTTCCAATATTAACTTTCCAATATTAACTTTCCAATATTAACTTTCCAATATTAACTTTCCAATATTAACTTTCCAATATTAACTTTCCAATATTAACTTTCCAATATTAACTTTCCAATATTAACTTTCCAATATTAACTTTCCAATATTAACTTTCCAATATTAACTTTCCAATATTAACTTTCCAATATTAACTTTCCAATATTAACTTTCCAATATTAACTTTCCAATATTAACTTTCCAATATTAACTTTCCAATATTAACTTTCCAATATTAACTTTCCAATATTAACTTTCCAATATTAACTTTCCAATATTAACTTTCCAATATTAACTTTCCAATATTAACTTTCCAATATTAACTTTCCAATATTAACTTTCCAATATTAACTTTCCAATATTAACTTTCCAATATTAACTTTCCAATATTAACTTTCCAATATTAACTTTCCAATATTAACTTTCCAATATTAACTTTCCAATATTAACTTTCCAATATTAACTTTCCAATATTAACTTTCCAATATTAACTTTCCAATATTAACTTTCCAATATTAACTTTCCAATATTAACTTTCCAATATTAACTTTCCAATATTAACTTTCCAATATTAACTTTCCAATATTAACTTTCCAATATTAACTTTCCAATATTAACTTTCCAATATTAACTTTCCAATATTAACTTTCCAATATTAACTTTCCAATATTAACTTTCCAATATTAACTTTCCAATATTAACTTTCCAATATTAACTTTCCAATATTAACTTTCCAATATTAACTTTCCAATATTAACTTTCCAATATTAACTTTCCAATATTAACTTTCCAATATTAACTTTCCAATATTAACTTTCCAATATTAACTTTCCAATATTAACTTTCCAATATTAACTTTCCAATATTAACTTTCCAATATTAACTTTCCAATATTAACTTTCCAATATTAACTTTCCAATATTAACTTTCCAATATTAACTTTCCAATATTAACTTTCCAATATTAACTTTCCAATATTAACTTTCCAATATTAACTTTCCAATATTAACTTTCCAATATTAACTTTCCAATATTAACTTTCCAATATTAACTTTCCAATATTAACTTTCCAATATTAACTTTCCAATATTAACTTTCCAATATTAACTTTCCAATATTAACTTTCCAATATTAACTTTCCAATATTAACTTTCCAATATTAACTTTCCAATATTAACTTTCCAATATTAACTTTCCAATATTAACTTTCCAATATTAACTTTCCAATATTAACTTTCCAATATTAACTTTCCAATATTAACTTTCCAATATTAACTTTCCAATATTAACTTTCCAATATTAACTTTCCAATATTAACTTTCCAATATTAACTTTCCAATATTAACTTTCCAATATTAACTTTCCAATATTAACTTTCCAATATTAACTTTCCAATATTAACTTTCCAATATTAACTTTCCAATATTAACTTTCCAATATTAACTTTCCAATATTAACTTTCCAATATTAACTTTCCAATATTAACTTTCCAATATTAACTTTCCAATATTAACTTTCCAATATTAACTTTCCAATATTAACTTTCCAATATTAACTTTCCAATATTAACTTTCCAATATTAACTTTCCAATATTAACTTTCCAATATTAACTTTCCAATATTAACTTTCCAATATTAACTTTCCAATATTAACTTTAGACTATTAACTTTCCAATATTAACTTTCCAATATTAACTTTCCAATATTAACTTTCCAATATGAACTTTCCAATATTAACTTTCAAATATTAACTTTCCAATATTAACTTTCCAATATTAACTTCCAAATATTAACTTTCCAATATTAACTTTACAATAATATATTTACAATATTAACTTTCCAATTTCAACTTTACAATACTAACTTAACAATATTAACCTTCCAATATTAACTTTCAAATATTAACTTTCCAAGGTTAACTTTCCAATATTAACTTTCCAATATTCGCTTTCCAATATTAACTTTCCCATACTAACTTTAAGCTATCAACTTCCCAATATTAAATTTCCAATATTAACTTTCCAATATTAAATTTCCAATATTAACTTTCCAATATTAACATTTCAATATGAACTTTCCAATATGAACTTTCCAATATTAACTTTCCAATATTAACTTTCCAATTTTAACTTACCAATACTAACTTTCCAATTTTAAATTTACAAAATTAACTTTCCAATATTAACTTTCCAATGTTAATTTTCCAATACTAACTTTCCAATATTAGACTTTTCAATATTAACTTTACAATATTAACTTTCCAATTTTAACTTACAATTACTAACTTTCCAATTTTAACTTTCCAACATTAACTTTCCAATATTAACTTTCCAATATTAACTTTCCAATTTTAAATTTACAAAATTAACTTTCCAATATTAACTTTCCAATACTAACTTTCCAATTTTAAATTTACAAAATTAACTTTCCAATATTAACTTTCCAATGTTAATTTTCCAATACTAACTTTCCAATATGAACTTTCCAATATTAACTTTACAATATTAACTTTCCAATTTTAACTTACCAATACTAACTTTCCAATTTTAAATTTACAAAATTAACTTTCCAATATTAACTTTCCAGTATTAACTTTCCAATACTAACTTTCCAATATTAGACTTTTCAATATTAACCTTACAATATTAACTTTCCAATAATAACTTTGCAATACGAACTTTCCAATACTAACTTTAAGCTATTAAATTTCCAATATTAAATTTCCAATATTTGACATTTCAATATTAACTTTACAATATTAACTTTCCAATATTAACTTTCCAATACGAACTTTACAAAATTTACTTTCCAATATGAACTTTCCAATATTAACTTTTTAAGATTAACATTCCAATACTAACTTTCCAATATCAACTTTCCAATATTAACTTTCTAATATTAACTTTCCAATATTAAATTTCCAATATTAACCTTCCAATATTAACTTTCCAATATTAACTTTCCAATATTAACTTTCCAATATTCCCTTTCAAATATTAACTTTCCAATATTGACATTCCTATATGAACTATCCAATATTATCTTTGCAATATTCATTTTCCAATATTAACTTTGCAATACTAATTTTATGCTATTAACTTTCGAATGTTAACTTTCCAATATTAACTTTCCAATATCAACTTTCCAATATTAACTTTCCAATATGGACTTTCCAATATTAACTTTCAAATATTAAATTTCCAATATTAACTTTCCAATATTAACATTCCAATAATTACTTTTCAATATTAACTTTCCAATATTAACTTTCCAATATTAACTTTCCAATATTAACTTTACAATATTAACTTTCTAATAATAACTTTCCAATATTAACTTTCTACTATTAACTTTCCAATATTAACTTTCCAATACTAACTTTACAATATTAACGTTCTAATAATAACTTTCCAATATTAACTTTCCAATATCAACTTTCCAATATTAACTTTCCAATATGGACTTTCCAATATTAACTTTCAAATATTAAATTTCCAATATTAACTTTCCAATATTAACATTCCAATAATTACTTTTCAATATTAACTTTCCAATATTAACTTTCCAATATTAACTTTCCAATATTAACTTTACAATATTAACTTTCTAATAATAACTTTCCAATATTAACTTTCTACTATTAACTTTCCAATATTAACTTTCCAATACTAACTTTACAATATTAACGTTCTAATAATAACTTTCCAATATTAACTTTCCAATGTTAACTTTCTAATATTAACTTTCTAATATTAGCTTTCCAATGTTAACTTTCCAACATTAACTTTCCAATATTAGCTTTCCAATATTAACTTTCCATTATTAACGTTCCAATATTAACTTTCCAATTTTAACTTTCTAATGTTAACTTTCCAATATTTACTTTATAATATTAACTTTCTAATATTTGCTTTCCAATATTAACTTTCTAATATTAATTTCCAATATTAACTTTCCAATATTAACTTTCCAATATTAACTTTCCAATATTAACTTTCCAATATTAACTTTCCAATATTAACTTTCCAATATTAACTTTCCAATATTAACTTTCCAATACTAACTTTCGAATATGGACTTTCTAATATTAGCTTTCCAATATTAACTTTCCAATATTAACTTTCCAATATTAACTTTCCAATATTCACTTTCCAATATTAACTTTCCAATATTAGATTTCCAACATTAACTGTCCAATATTANTTTCCAACTTAAAATTTTCCGATTTGATTTTCCTTATAAAAAAAAGACTTTTGTTAATTTTTTCTGCTATTCAGTTGCTCTTCAAGAGTGGGATATGATGGCTTTGTTAACTATATTTCGCTCGCAAACGGATGTCATAGGAAGGGAACAGTAATGCACGAAATTGCTCACAGTCTTGGATTCTACCATGAACAGAGTCGCCCTGACAGAGATCACTACATTGAAATAATATGGAACAATATATCACCAGGTAAGATTTTCTATTTAGTATTAGAGGGAATATGTTTACATTAATGTGTATGTTACACCCAATATCATCACCAAAACCTGAACTGTAAGACTTTTCAATTCAATATTCCATCGCCAAATACAATGGGAAATTATTCAGAGGACTCTAATTTGAATTCCATCAAGCAAATTACATGAACTATATTTTCATGTCAAGACTTTTCTTTTTCAATCAATAACTAATAGGAGTTGACATAAAACTTAGGCATAGTCGATTCAGTCTTCTATGACTTGACTTGACTTACTTGACTTCGTTGCATAACCCTAGTTATCGGGTCCTCGCACATTCCCTTGATACAACTTCACTCCATTTTGCTTGGTCTTTGGCTTTACATTCAACTGTCAGTAGAGGGATGCCAAGACCACATCGAATTTGGTCTGACCATTTCTTGTGTGGTTTTCCCCGTTTTATTTTCCCTGGAAATTCTTCTTTATATGATTTTTTCACATGCCTGAAATCATCACGTCTATTCACATGTCCGAACCAGTTCATTCTACTTTTCTTGATCATGTCCAGGGTGGTATCGTTTGCTCCCAATACTCTTCTAATATCAACCAGCCTAATTCTATCACAGCGGGATTTTCCAACCATTGTTCTTAAGCAGTCATTTTCAAAAACAAGTAGACTTCTTAAATCTTCAGCTTTTAGCGTCCAACATTCAGAGGCGTATATGGCAACCCAGTCTTCTATGACTACAGATTAAACATCCATAAGGCAAACTATTCACAACCTTTCTTATGCTGATAAGAGATATTCATTGCTTGAAATTTTATATTCAATACAAACCACAACCAAAAGAGCACAGCAGAGGCAATTCTAAGCATTCCAGGCAGTCACCATTCCACGTAAAACATTAAACTGTGAAAGATGATGAACACTATCCCATAAACCAAAACACAAGAAATTCTATTGTCAAACATCCCTGACACAAATGTTCAACGTAAAATGGAGATTGGGAATGCAAACTAGTTAATTTCTTAAGCCATTGTCAAACTAACTTAATCGGAGTGGAGATTTGGAAATAGCTTACCTAGGACCAACATGGGTAGGGTGTGTCCAGGCTTTGAAGAACAAATGACCCTCTGTCCTAACTATGACTGAATGACTAGACCATGCCAAGGGTGTGACTTATTATTCTAAGAAACAGTGAAGAACATTTTTAGGAATAGTGGTGGTGATGATGATAGTTATTATGATGAAGGTAATAAAGATGATGACGGTATACTCAGAGCAAATTCATGATTGGCGATCTTAATTTAACCAAAACAATCGAAATCTAGTAAGAGTATCAGTACCCAAAAAGTAGCAGTGTAAAGCCAATATTCCAGTTTCTAGCATGAATGATGACTTTTTTTTTTAGTTTTAACGTCATTTTCCCCCAGCAAGAATGATGACTGCTAGGCTGAAATGGACCCTAAACCCTACACTAGAGCAGCAAGGTAAAACAGCAAACCTAAATAATTTGTCTATGAGATTTTTCTGTAGTTCATGAAAGATTCGACTGGATGTACTTACTAGAAATCCTAAACAGAAAACGCCATGAGTCTTATGGTCAAACGATATGTCTATTATTGAACAATACCACCTTAGATATCTGAACCACTAATGTAGAATCAGAAATAAAGGAAAGTCGACTATTCCTGAACAAAAAAATTGATTAGAGAAAGCGAGAGCTAGCCATTTTGTAGTAACTGGCTTTCGAATGAGTCTTCCTCTCCATCTCACACACACATACATACACATACACACACATACATTCCCTCTCTCTCACCCAATCACTCTGTCACTCTTTCTTATCCATTTTTTGTTTTTTGAATAACATTTCATATTAATTTTAGGCAGGGCCCACAATTTTCATAAGCAGCATGAAAGTAATATTGATTCAATGAACGTTCCGTACGACTTGGACAGTGTCATGCATTACGGAAGATATGACTTTGGCTATGGAAGAGAAACAATCAGAACAATAAATCCTCTGTACAGAAATCGTATTGGTCAAAGAAATGGTTTCAGCAAACTTGATGTTCTGCAAATGAATTTACTTTATAAATGTGAAGGTAAGACTAACAGTTGATAGAAAAGTCATTTAATTGCTTGATTTTATTTGAGAGGGAAAAAAAGTAATTAGCAAGTCATTAATATTTATTATTGATTCCAACACGCCTTAAAACATATTTAATTTATAAACCACGAGAGACAAAACAGCATATTATTGAAAAGGGTCAAAATATAGAGCCATACAGGTACTAATTTAATCAGTAATTCATTTATTTAAAAGAGTGTTAACGATTCAGTATTTTTGTGCGTGTGTATATTTTTAAATTATTTTGTTATTATCGACTCTCTTCCATAGCATCAATCATCTGCCTGAAAACAAGTATAAAGATGCTTGCTTAGAGTCTAGTTCTTGTTGGATTTCTTGTAGTTTTCTTTTGTCTTTTGTAATTGCTTTCAATTTTCTATTTACGATTAAATCTCATCTTCTGAAGCATCTTTTTGAGCTAATATATATATATATATATATATATACATATATATGTATTGTGTTTCTGATTTTGATAAAAGTTGAGAAAGGATTGATTAAGACATTGAGCAGCTACCCAAACCATGTCAATCTTTTTTTTCTTCTTCGTCGTCTTCGTCGTCTTCGTCGTCTTCGTCGTCTTCGTCGTCTTCATCGTCTTCGTCGTCATTACTCACTTTACAAGGCGTCGCTATTTTTAATGAGTCTCTATCACGTTGGTCTGATGTGGGCATATTCTACATCGATCTGTTTCTCTTTAAAATCTTTGTTTACGCAATCTCTTCCAGCAATATCCATTTTTATTATTATTTTGCCTACATGATGTTCTTTATTTCTTCTAAAGAGGTATTCATACCACCTTAATCTTGTATCTTCATTGACACTTCTATCCCCTTTCTTGTTCCTCTAATATGTTCCTTTTCAATTTTATCCAGCTTGATAACCCCTAACATCCAACTTAACCCTTCCAACTCTGCTACATCAAATCTTCTCTCTTCTCTTTTCTTTAATGGTGCAGTTTCCAAAACATACGTTAAAGCAGGCCAAACTACTGATATAAACACTTTCCATTTTGGCAAAACAAAGTAAATATTAAAAGAAATACTATGTGCAAAACCTTCCCTTAGTCTAAAGACTCTACACCATGATCTCAAATTGACTTTATTAAAAGAAGAAAGGTGGATAATTTATCTTTGTTAGATACCATTGTCCAAAAAGTATTAGATTCATTAATGTGCAATACAATAATATATATATATATATATATATATATATATATATATATATATATATATATATAATCAAATCCAATAAAGATCAGTTTGTAACAATACATTTTGCTAGTGTCACTTCAATCATTAGGTTTGAAATAGCACAGGTCAGGTTACTGAATTACACAGCTAAGTAAACACTTTCAAAACACATATGTATTAAAGATATTCAGTCTCTTATAAAAAACTCCAAATACATGTAAAAATGCTTAAAATTTTCCAAAAACATGCTGAACCTACAACAAAGGCTGTATCATCAGCATGATTTATATTGTTACCTTACAATAAACATCTTTGATTTTCTGTATTACCACACCGATATTTTCATGCATCATCTTTTCATTCATTTTGTAGCACTTTTCTTAAATTCAGCTTCGTTTTTATTTTCTTTCTAATGATAGTACATGTGTTAATTCTAAACCATTGTTAGAAATATCTTTTTTGACTTAATCTTGATTTCACAAATTTAATTTATTTGGTAAAGAACCTGTTGGGATGTCTTTGCTCCTACTAAATTGATATTTATATTTAAATTATATCACATTAGAATTGATCATATTTACCATTCTACTGCATTCTTTTTATTGATGTATTTTCCATCTTTGTTTTTCTTGTGCAGGGTTTACCAAGCCACCACACCCACCAGTATTTCCTACAAGTACGTTTTTTTCAGACACTTCTTGTCTTTATGGATTAACTGTTATTCAAAAACGTATTGTAAGTAGCTCAGTCAGTAAAACAAATGACTTTAAAAGCCAAGACCACGTGTCATAACCCACGTCGATGCAGCCGAGAATTGTCCAAAATTTTGGCTTTTGTTCAGAGCTTCTATTTTGCACTCTTGCTGCTTGATTCCATTTGAGAAACTTGCTTTCTATCAACTCCTTTTAGCAGCAGATCAAATATTATTTGCCTCTGCGGAACTGACAACCTTAACGTTGCAAGTATATTTCTTGCATCTTTTGGTCTTGTAAGAGGAAGATTATAATTTGCCATCCATCGTTAAAAAGAGTATCTTTCATCTCAAAACGAAGTCTCGAATATTCGATCCGAAAAGAACATTGCATTACAAAGACTCTTTTAAAATATCTTTTTTACTTTCCTTGTTAAAGTCGACAAACTTCATTAATAAAGACAATATTGTTAGAGTTTGCAGGAGTGAAACATTTAAAACGATTTACTTTGTATTATTTAAATGTTCTGTTTAAAGGTACAATGTGTACAAAGAGAAATGGTCATCTGAAGTAGAAAAAGGGGTGTTTTGTCAGAATGAGCTGCCAGAAGAAACTCAAGAGCAAGATGAACATACGATCGTAATGTATAACAATGATAAGCATTCTTGGACTGATGAAGCTGGTGGTGTTGATATCGACATGTCAAAGTTGGCATGGCAAGTTCTTGAATCTGATGTAATAAATTTCATTGAATTTCAAGGCGACAGTCAAGTATCAGAAAAAATTGATTTATTGCTCAAGGGACATATTCATATTACTCAAAAAACAGGAAAACAAACCAAGTTTTCTTTGATGAGCTTATTAAAAAGAAAAAAAGTACAAGGGTGAAGGACTGATCCAGCTAGCTACCGCCCGATATCAGTATTGCCTGCTGTGTCCAAAACCTTTGAAAAAGCAGTATATCAACAACTGATAGAAGTTCTAGAGACAGAAAATCTGCTAAATGAAAATCAATTCGGATATCGTATGAAAAGATCAACCAATCTTGCAACCACCTTCTTTCTTGATAACATCAGGAGACACATCGATCAAGACTATCTAGTCGGTGTGACATTCATAGATCTGAGCAAAGAGTATGATATGTTGAGCCACGGCGCTTTGCTCACTAAACTTCCATCGTATGGTATTCGTGGTAACGAATTACAATTGCTTACCAATTATCTTTTTCAAAGAAAGCAGTACGTACAAATAGAGTAATTACAATCTGACTTTAAGCCATGTTTCACTGGAGTTCCACAAGGGTCAGTTCTTGGCCCTCTACTGTTCATTTTGTATTTTAACTACTTTACAGAAGTTCTTAAAGTAAGTGAAACTGCGATTTATGGTAATGATACTGTCATAACCTGCAATGGAAAGAGTGTTACAGAGATCGAGGAGAAGCTGACTGAGGAGCTAAAACGTATTGAGCAGTATCTACGAGAAAACGAGCTGATAATTAACATGAATGTCGGAAAGACCAAGGTAATGTTGTTTGGTACTGCGAACCGAATATCAACACAACCAAGACCCATACACGTACAACTCAACGGCAAAATTGTCAACAACACTGACTCTTACACATACCTAGGTCACTCACAAGACTGTAATCTCATACATAAGCAGGATTTCGATAAAGCTTACAAGAAAAGCAGTTCAAGATTAACACTGCTATCCAAACTACGTCATTATCTGAATCAAGAAGCAGTTATGAAAATATTTATGTCAACAATTTTGCCGATATTAACGTACATGCTATCTGTTAAATTGCATCTTACGGGTACACAGTCACAGAAAATACTGTCCATTAAAAAGAGAGCTAAAAGGATTATCGGAAAAAGTGTGCCATCCATGCAGAAAGCGGTGAAAGATTGCACAGTCAAGTTGGTTAGAAATTGTTTAAATGGCAAAGTTTGTTGCAATTTCCAAAACTATTTTGAAGTACAAAAATCAGAGCATGAATGTACGAAAAAATTTGCAAAAACTAAAACAGCCAAAATGCAAATTAGAATTTGGGAAGAGATCATTTTATTACCTGGTAGCGAGATATTTTAATGAAACTTTTTAACTTGTATATATGTAGAAATAAATTTATTTTTTAAAAGCTTTTTTCTTTTCATTTTTACTTTATTTTCTTTCAACTAATTTTTCATCGTTGTTTCCAGGGCCTCCTCTCGGCTTTCCTGGCATTTTTGAATGTCAGGAAGTGAGAGAGAGACCCTGGGGACGAGGTTTTCAAATTATTTAAATTTTTAGTTTTTAATTTTATATACTTTTTCTCTCTCATAAGAGGACACATATTGACCGAAGTGTTTATTTTGTTTTTTTGTTTTAAACAACTGAATTGTATCACCCTCTATAAAGATAGAAATAATAATAATAATAATAATAATAATAATAATAATAATAATAATAATAATAATAATAAATGTCCTGGGTATTGACATTAAACTGCATCCGGTTGTGGAGTTTCGACGTGGGCGAATGAGGTTACCCTTTGTCACAACTACCTCCAGGTCACCCTTGGGCAAGGTGTAGCACCTGTCAGCCTACCCTGATACTTTAAAGTACCGGATTGGCATCCGGCGGGGTTAAGTATGCCTCATGGGTAGGGGGGGCTCTTTAGCCTTGGCTGGCAACCTCCCTAGTGATGGTGTCACAATAAAAATACCATCCGCGTGGACTAGAAATACCAAGTTGCGACTGGCGCGGAAAATCTAGCTACTTTTATCAAATGAAAACCAGAAATAAGAAGAAATCATGCCGCATCGCCCGTCGCGCGGATCAACAAGGGGCGCGTGCCTCAGTGAGTGACCAGGCTGAGGATTTCGAAAAATTTGCTACTAGGTCTAACCCTCTCACATATAACGACCAGGATGGTTACCAGGAAGGGAACAGTCCCACCCCTGGCCCTACTGGTTCACCACCAAAGAAAATTCAAAAAGAAAAAAGAAAAAAATGGACAAGAGAGGAATACAAAGAAGTAATGTATTGTTTTTATTATGCATTTGAGAAACCTCAAACAAACAACACTGAGAACACTTTTATTATATGGTGCTCACGTAACAGTGAGAGCGATAAATTAGAAGGCTTAGACGCAAATAAATTAGCAAATGTAAGGAGATATATCATGCGGAGTAAGAAGTTGACAGATATTGAAATTGCACAAATTAAAGAAACTGCAAAAAATGATGCTAGGGAGAATGGCCTGGAGGCAGAAGGAGGTGATGAGGTTCAGGATGACGCGGTTGTACAAGAAACTGTTGAAAATATCGTACCTGATATTGGCAATGGCGAGAATGTACAAGTTGAGGATGTTGAAGATCTGGATTGGGAACTGGACGCTGAGGATTTGATTGAAATGAGAACAAATATCCTAGAGGAGTGGTCTATTGTCCAACATACAAACGTTAAGGACCGCGAGTCATTAATGAAAATCCGTCATACTCACAAATACAAAAATTTAATAGCTTTGGGTAACGCAGCACTAAAGCGGTTAT
>RDPX01000354.1:0-10275 GCA_003991215.1 Morbakka virulenta | reverse complement strand
ATTATTATTATTATTATTATTATTATTATGAACTAGATTTTACTCTTGGTGGTTATTCAAGCAGGAAGGGTCTTTTGGAGTGGGCATTAAATTCGTCAAATCCATTAATTTATTTTTTATTTGTACCAAATATTCACTTTTTTTCGTCTCGTGTTGTTTGCTTTTTTTTCAGGGATAACAACAACAACCAAACCAAAAACTGCTCCTCCAACAGTTCCCCCAGGTAAATATAACAAATGTTTGTTATTCAGTTCTTCAAGACATTTTTCTACCCATAACTTCTCAAATAGTTGTAAATCAAACAAAGAGCTCACTTCCAGTGAGATTCAAACTCACATACACACATACACATTTACATATTCTTACACGCACATAGGTGCCTGGAATTCTAGTCCAAAGCACGTGTACACAATGTCATTATGATCAAGAAGGTGAATTGATGAGCTGATAATTACTTATTTGTTTGATATATGTGCAGTTTAAAAAACTACAGTTTTATAATGACAGCCAATAAATAATGGCATGCAACTTTTCTACAATGATAAATTACCAATTTCAATATGTCCCTATTGTTGAAATAGAAGCAGTAGATGATTTTATTCAATAAAATCAAGTAACGCTTAATTATTAAAAAGAGATATTTAATTAATATAAATTGGTAACAAGTCATTTTAATAAAAATAAAAGGTTGTTGAATTAATTGTGAGCACTTTTGCATTTACTTCTGTTCAAGGTCATTTGTTGAAAATGGCAACTTGAAATGACAATGGAAAACGACATTTCAAACGAAATATTTTGGCTTTCATTCTGATTTTTCTTTAGCACATTACAGAGAAACATAAGTTTCTCATTTAAGTTTGATATTTGATTCTTCTTCTTCTTGTTGTCTTGGAATATCGGAAGCACCAGATCTGTGTCTCAGAGGGGTTTAACTTAAGGTAGTTGTCATGGTAATATTCTGACATACTTTGAAGAGCGGCTTCCAAGCTTTGCTCAATTCATAGAAAACTTGCCTGCTGCATGGTTAGACAGAGATCATCAGCATAAAAGAAGCGTTCACAGCAAAGCGACTTTGGCTGGTGTACACATTAAAATGAGAGAATGCAAGACGTTTCATTAGGGCAAATCAATTTTCTTCTTGAACCACCGACTTTTCCTTTCTTGTAAGAACACATAGAATCTGCGGTTAGTAAGTAGGCTTTACATTAGGTGACATAGCTGGTAGTCTGACGTCATGTTGTAAAAGTTGCATTTCATTAGTTGATCATAGACTGTATCATACGTAGCCGTAAGGTTGCCAAAGACTGCACCAGTGCTCAACTTGTACTGGTAGCCATCCTCGATGTGTTGGGTCAGTCTTAGGAGTTGTCCAGAGCAGGACCATCCTGGACGGAAACCTACTTGGTCACTCGTTAGGTTTTCCTCGATGATGCCATTGATCTTCTTGATAATAAGCCGTTCAAACAGCTCGTATGATATAAAGAGCAATAATATTAGTTTGTAACTCTTGGAGGATGATACATCTTCTCCTGGTTTGGGATTGGATTCACTGTGGCCTTCCTCCACCTCTTGGAAATCTTCAGCGTTCTCAGGCAGTTATTCATCGTTCTCAAGAACTGTGATGAGCCTATATTACCTAGACTGACTAGCAGCTTAATGAGAGCAAGTCATATCTGACCAACTCGTATGCCTTTTGATAGTCATAAAATGCCACTGCTACATTTTGTTGGCAACCTCTCACTTCATCCACATTGGCATTATCTATGGTCAGTTGATCAATTGTTCCCAAGACTCCTGAACATATTCCAAGTTGTCTCCTGTACCAGATGCTATTCCTATCTGCATGTCCCTTCATGTAGTTCCCTGCCATGCCAGTGAATACTTTGTAACAAGTGACAAGACATGTAATTGGCCTGTAATTTCTCTCGTTACTCAAATCTTCCGACTTCGGCAACAGTTCTGTTGTCAGGGTATGTCATCAGGCTGTTCAATCCATTGGTTGAAATATCTCACCATGGATTGACATGCACTTTCAAGCTTTATTCACCAGAAATTTTGAAAGGCGTCAATTCCTGGAGCAGACCAATTCTTTCTTTTTCTGACCGCCTCAAAACGTTTCTCCTCATCAATTACTAAGTCTTGTACATCCCTGACCTTTTCTTTTATTTTGTTTGCTATTGTTTTCATCCATTTCCTGTATGGGGTTGGAGTTTCATCCTCCAATACACCAACCCAAAACTCTTCAACTTCTCCATTTCAGGTACCTTGCCTTGTGTCTTTCTGTAAAACATGCCTTGATTCTCCTGAAACATTCTGTTGTTACGTATCTTTGTATCTCTATTCTTAACATGTTTTACCTTTGTGCGTCGGTATCTTAATTAATCCAGCGTACTTTCAACACTACTAGTTCTCCGTGTTTTCGAAGTTGTAGTTCAGACCATTCTGTCAGTTTCTGCAGTATTTTCTTTTCCATTCTGGTTGATTTCCTTTTAGTCTTCCTCCTGTGTATTTCATTGGATGTCCACGCTAAAATTTGTTTCAATGATTTTATCTTTTTCTCGCTTTTTCTAATCCTCTTGTTTTTTCTGGTTCTGATGATCTGCTTCTTTTTTCCTCTTTCCATTTCTTTTTACTCTGCATCTCTCTTTCAATGTTCTTGCCATCGCGTAGGCCGTATCTAGTAATTTACAGATATCAACATTGTTGGTGAGATGTTTTTCTAACACCTTGTTTGCATTGTCGATTTCCTTTCTTGGAAGCCCTTTTTTCAACTTTACTAGTCTTTCTTCTATTTGCAAAACTCTCTCTCGTTGTCGTCGTCAGTGAGGCTAGTAACATCTTCAAATCTCATTCTCAAAATCATAGTCCCTTCATCTTTGTTATTTCTTTTTCGTTTTCGCTTTCCGAACTTCGTTTTCTTTTGGCTCAGCGTTCTGAATCATGTTATCATTCTCTTCGTTCCTATCTTGTTCAACCTTTCTCTGGTCGATATCTTGCGATTCCACGTTTTCTCCGTCTCTCACCTCCATGAGATTGAGTAGAGATTTGTCTTTCCGAAATCTGCCTGCATTGTCCCTCAACGTTTGGGCACTCATCTAGTTATCACCATAGATTTCGTCCAAAGGTTTCTTCATTCTTTTCATGAATCCTTTTCCTTTTTTCCTTTTGCGTTCTTTTATTCTCAATAAATTTACCTTCATCTCATTTGTCCATTTTCTGCTGACATTCGGTACATTCACTTGTACTAATCTCCTTCCATTTCGTTCAGAAGCACCATTGTTTGACATTTCTTTCTTAAATTTAGCTGCTTTTTCTCGGAGACTTTGTTTGGACACATGAATTTTGCCAGGAAGTGTTTCGTCATATTTTCTTTTCAGTGTAAGCAAAAATCCAGTACCTCTACTTCTTTCTTCGTCTGAAACTCTGACTATCCACTTCTTCTCATCATCAGTATTTGTTGACAAGTGGTGTCTTGTTTGGACCTCTCCATTTGGGACAGCTCTGTTTCCAGCCACGTTTTTTCCCTGGAGTGTTCCTTCTTCGGTGTAATTGATGTCATTTGGTTGAAATTGATTTCGTTCTACATCTCCCATAAAATGTTTGAAAAATAAGCTCAGGTCACAAGTCGATTTAGAGTTGCCCGGCTCTTCTACCAGGTTCCGCGATCGATAACCTCATAACACAGCAACCATTTACCCATATCGGCACGGTATCTTCGGGTTGCGAGTATAATTGATCGTGTTATCTCCTCCACAAGAATTGGCACCCAAGACTAAAGAGTATCATCTACCCATGCAATTGTTCGTGTAGTTTCCACTATACCGACTGTCTTCCCAGACTAAAGAGCTCCATCTGCCCAGGTTTTGAAATCAGAGATTTTCCTTCTCCTAGAACAAACACTGGCAACATTAACCAGCTTGTTCCATACATTTCCACCAGGTCAGACCCAAAAAGTTAAAAACAAAGCTAAGAAAAGTTAACAATTCTTTTTAGCTTTTATTTTTCTCGACGTTTATAATTTCTAAAAAAAATCTATTTGATCTTATCTATATCACCCTAATAAAATATAAAAAAACAGCTCTTCTACAGATCCACAGCCCCATTATGCAACAATATTAATCCTTTATTTCTATTTCAGTTACAAAAAGAGTTATACAATTTCAAAACGACGACATATATCAACTTTCCTAACAGTTTTGTCAATAAAAAATGACACGACGTTTTGAAATTCATTCCGAGTGACTTTACCTCCTACTTTATTAACAAATTATTCAGATATTTGACTGATGTTTTTATCACAAAAATTTTAGTTATATTTGTTTGTTTTCTGTAACAGTTTTTCTTGATCTCTTTATATTTCATTCCATTGAAGTTTTTAAGACTTTTCTCTAGTGAAAACTATATTCCCAATTTAGCAACTGGGAAACAAAGAAAATTTGTATTTTCAAATTGGTATATTTTAACCAATGTTTTGCAAAGTCTCTTAAAATGGGATCCAAGTGATGAATTATCCATGTATGTCATAACAAGATGACCTCCAACGGAGATTACTGTATACATATTTCATAACGATCGTTAGTTTAATTCAAAAGTGATAGCGAAGAGAACGTATGTCATTTGCATAATGAGCAAGTTCTCTTATCAGTTCTTTTTTAATCACTTCTGGCTTTGTATGTAAACTAAATTTTTTTCTTAGATACATTCTTCATTCTTGCCTATGGTATGTATATTCTTGTTGTTAAACGGAAATCATAATAAAATTAGATCGATTCTGTTTCTAAGTTCTTCGTACCAAATGCTATACATATTGGAGAGATCTTCAGACCCGTCTAATAGCTAATGGCACCAGTTATTCTCCTCTGCTCTAACACAGTGTTCTATGCTGATCAATCCTCTGCTTTCGTCAAATCTCTCCAAATAAAGTCTGTCCACCACTCATAGAATACAATGCTCCGTGCACTATCATAATTCTTTTTGTTGTTCTGTCTAAACCCTTTAGCTCTCTATCTTCCCAATCAAAAATTCCAGTTCCGTACCTCACTACAGCTATTGCCCGTGAGTTTATGGCTGTAATTTTTTTTGTATATTCGTTCTGTCCAACTTTTTTCATAGCCTCGCCATTTGTGAGTTCCACATCCACACTTGGAACTATTTTTCCTCTCTTTGAGGTAAGAATATCGCATTTTCTAAGACCAAGTTCTATCCCAAAATCCGTACTGCAAAAGTGAACCGTGTTTAAAAGTGAATCTATTTGTCTCTCATTCCTGCCAAACAGTTTTAGATCATCCATGAAAAAAAGATGATTTAGTTTATACTCTTTCTTACCCCATTCATGACATCCATTAGCCTTTCTAAAATCTAACCTAATAGAGAAAGTGTCCTTCAGAGGATGTGTGCTGTATTATTTAAGACTATTTTCTGGATTTCTGGTAATTGGATATTCAATGGGATTACATTAACATATTTATGCATCCCTTTTTTTCATCATACCAAGGGGTCCTATGATTTCTCGAATTGTCTTCGTTCGCACGTTTCACATTCGGCTTACTTCGATTTCTAAATCTCTGTATTTGCTAAACTTTTCGAATTCTTTGGGTTTGATGTTATTGTCGGATGGAATGCTCATATCAATCATTGTACACTGCTTCTTCATTTTATCGTATATGACTATCTCTGGCCTGTTGGCTTGAATTGTTCAGTCGGTTTTTATTGAGAAATCCCATAGTATAGTTACCTGCAGTGTGTTGATTACTGGTAAGGGCTTGTGTTCGTTCCAATTTTCAACAGCTTCAATACCATAGCAGCTGCAGACTTTCGAATGAATATATTGACCCACACGGTTGTGCCTATTGCTATATTCGTTTGGAGTCAGAATTTGACAATCCGACACAAGCTGATCAATTGTCTTAACACTTGTAACACAAAATCTACATTTCGGATCAGCACCATTCCGTAAAACATTTGCCTTGAAGTTTATGGTCTTGTGCAGCCATAATAAATCCTTCTGTCTCCGCTTTAAGACTTCCACTCTCAAGCCATCTAATGGTGTCTGATAAATCTACATCAGGTTTTTGACTGCGTAATGTGTACTGTCGATGAAGCGGCTTCATTTTCCAAGCCTCGCTGATTGCTTTCTTTTTCCTTGCCTTGAGCGAATGTTTTCAGTTTACGAACATTATCGGTTATTTTTCCTTCCATTTCATCTCACATGTCAAGTTCCGCAGTGAACTTTGCTGCCTCTTTAACAAAAGTGTACAATCCCTTCCTTTCATGATGCCTGTACACTAATTTTAGCATCCAGTCACGTGTAAGACTCACGTATCTACGAAGGTCAATGGTGGGTGTTTTGTATGTAAGCTAAATATCTACCTCCTACCTTTCTGGGTACGTACAAGCGATTGATATCGATATCAGCTTTTGAGTGGTGCATATTATAGGTTGTTAGCAGTTTACGTAATTTGATGTCTAGTTTTTTTTGTCTCTCTAAGATTATTATTGTTATTATCTTTTTTCACACTTTGTGTCTGGCTGTTCTTATTGCCGAGTTACATGCTGACAGGCGGGTCATAACAAATGACCATGGTCTACCAGCATTTTATTTCTCAAAACTCCAGTACTTTTTGCAAAATACTGGCCCAACAACGTAGTCTTTTGAACTAATCCTAAGGTGCAGTAAATCCCAAGCTTTTCAACTCACTTCTCAAATCCTTTGGTCACAGAGCCCAGAACTCCAACAGCAACAGAGACAATTTCTACTTTCTTCAGTTTCCACAGTCTTTTTATTTCTCTTTTCAGACCTTGATACTTTTCTACTTTTTTCCCCTTCTCTATGTCCATGATTACTGCCGTATGTTCCTTCTTATCTACCAAGACTAAATCTAGCCTTCTTGCTTCAATCACATTATCAAACTGGATATTTACATCCCACAATAACTTTACATCATCACTCTCCAAAACTCCTTAAGGGAATGCTCGTACCTTTTCTTACTGCATTTCAGTCCTCTTTTCTTGCATATATCCTAATAGATCTAATAATAATAATTAATAATATTAATAATAATAATAATTATTATTATTGAAAAATGTCTTTAGATATGCTTTTATAAAATCAAACACCGGGGAACTACTAGTTACCTAGGATGAGTGGAGTTACGTACTGTATACATCAAGGTGAAGGAGTAAAAAGATATAAAAGAACAATAAAAACATAGAACGAGACTCCGTAAAACCATCAATGGGAGCATAATACATTTCATCATAAGCATCCATATGAGTGTCTTTTGCAGCCTTTCTGTCCCTGGGGAAGAATCAAATTTTGTCAAGGAAATTATACATTCTGCCACTGATGTCAAAATGTTATAGGTTGTGGTCAAGCACGTAATAGGGCGATAGTTTTTCGGGTTCTTAGTATCGACTGAGTTCCGCAGAAGATATGTGTTGGCTTGTGTTAATCAATCTGGTAAGGCTTCAATTGTAGTGACGATTTCATTAAATGATGCCATTAGGTATTTATGTATTTCACTTAGAGAGTTTAGTCACAAATTTTGAATCTTATTTAATTCAGGGTATTTCCATTTCTGTGATTTCGCTAGGGCCAGGTGCAATTCCTCGATCGTATTAGATTTCCACTGTTGTTCTTTGACCTCATTGATCCTTTCCTTCTCTCTACTTATCCAAGTAGCTTCCTGGTTGTAGTTTTTTTCTTTAGCCCAGATGCCATTGCAAAACTCTTCCACTTCCTTGTTCTCAAGTGGCACCTTTACCAATCTTACTCTTTCCTATTTTCCTGTAGAACTTTTTAGCATCGGTTTTGAAGATCTTGTTCTGTCTATAGAACTTATTTCGTTTATCAAATCTTCTCAATCGCTGCACTTTCACTTGTATTTTTTGTTCTAAGACTTCTTTGCTCGTATCTAGAGAGACTTTATCAATAATATTGTATTTCCTTTTAACTTGCCTGCTTTTCCTAGTTTTCACGTCTGTTCCTTTCCTTAATTCATCAAGAATTGAGATGTCTGCCAGCATAGACTCTATTTCCTTCTTTATTTTCATATTACATTTGGATTCCTTATTAACCTGTTTTGGTTTATTCTTTTTTTACTTTAGTCCCTAGCTTTTGTGTGGCAGCTTTTGCTGTTGAGTATATTAGATTGTTGATGGAGGTTAAATCCTTCTGACTTTCATTAACTATCTCGCTTAGAGCAACGTTATAAAGCTTAATAGTAAGGTTTGTTTCTGAAGAGAATGTTAGCTGAAGCAGTGTGTCCCTCATTTCCATCTCAGTTTCTTCAGTCATTGCAAGTTCACATATTATGTCTTCACGGGAAGTCAGTATCTTTTCTTTATTTCTTTCAAAGAAATCATCAACAACTTCAACCATGTGCACATTTCTAACTATTTCCTCATTAGCTCCATCTCTCACTGCAAGTATTCTATTCTCAATCAGTGCAGGTGTCAAATTTACTATTTCAACTACAGATTCTCGATTTTCATGTTCAATATCAACCTCAGGTTCTACAGTAGTTTCACTTCCAATTTCATTCCGTATTAGATCAATTTGCGCGAAATTCAACAGCTTATTTTTAAAAATATCTCGACGTACATTAGCAAGTTTATTAACATCGATGTTTTTCATGATTTCTTTTCCTACTATTTCTCTCCATTCTGAGTAGGTTTGTTCAGTCACCTTTCTCATAGGGTTCTTTTGAGCGACGCAAAATGCTCTTAGAACATTGTTTTAATCATCTGTAGACTATCTAACTCTAGTTTCTTTTGATTTTGTGAGCATCACTGCAGGTTCAGTGTTAGGGATATCCTGATTCTGATTTCCTTGCAGATCATTCGCAGAGGAGGAATTAGACTGCATCATATACTTTTCGACCTCAAACTCGTCCCTTCCTATTATTATTATTATTATTATTATTATTGTAATGTATACGTTTAATATTGTACCAGCAGATATGTGATTTGATTGAGTTATAAAAAATGTATACTTCATTGGTTTAGTTGCGTTGCACCAAGAATGCAAAACATATAACGCTAGCGAGTGTGCAACATCTTATCAAATCCATTTGAAATGTCTAGACCTCTAGCACATCATTCACAAGATTTTGTTATAATTTATCGATATATCCTGTATTTACATTTAAAAGGTCACCAGTTGATAGAGATTCTCTAAATCCTCACTGACCATGAAGAAGAAGACTTGGATTCTCTCAACTACCTTACTAATAAAATAAGAAGACTTCTCAGGCAGATATTTGCCACGATTAGATGGATCACCTGTATTCTTAAACATCGGAACAACATTGAAAACCTCAAGCAAAACAGAAAAAAACCCACTCCAATAGACAGTGATTAACAAGTGTGGGCAGCAAGGAAGATAGACAGCTTAGAAGAACGCTTTTTTCAAGGCAATTACAGGCATTCAATACTGAATTCATCATGTTAAAACTGAACATAGAAATGACTGTAATGAACAATGTCAGAAGAACAATGCATATTAAACCATAGAAATATAAATTTAAACCCATACTTTGAATTCAAATGGCATCATCAAAAGCTGATTTACAGTTTACCTCCATCATACCACTATTTCTGAATTCCTGTTAAATTAAATTGTTTCCTGTCAATAAAAACCTTGGCCAACATGAGTTTCAGATCGTGGCCTTTTCTCTCTTTGTAAACCAGCCAGAGATTTGTTTTCCTTCATTTCCTTTTTTGCTTGTTTACTTATTCCAACACTTGTATCTTTCTGTTCGTGCCCTTCTTTCTTAATCTTCTCGTTTTGTTTATATAAAGTGAACTTTCCTACTGTTAGTTAAATCTTTCTTTTTTGCATTCCTGTACTACTTTGAGCTGATGCAGTGCACTTTTTTAAGCACTCAGATGAGAGTTTGGACAGAATATGGAATACAACAAATCTTTGATGCTCAAAGTTTAAGTATGAAAGACGAAGCTTTTAAAATAGTGCTTGTACTTCAAAAGATCTACCATATCCATTGTCAAGAGGTTGATTACATTAATATGATTGTATAAATGGTCTGATTTAAAGAGTTATGAATCGTTTTGACCCCACGAATAAAAAATTAGCTGATGGATATTATAACTACATAACGGTTAATGTCAATTTGAGTAAAATGCTTGTCTGTTCTTTTCCTTTCAGTCATAAAAAAATAAAAAAGTTTTGAATTTGAGTTTTAATCCATGGTTTTTTCTTATATATAGGTTACATTCGTATTTTTGTTCAGTCAGAAGCTTGCGAAGACTATCCAA
>RDPX01000353.1:1277211-1297803 GCA_003991215.1 Morbakka virulenta | reverse complement strand
TTGAGGACGAAAGGCCACGATCGTGGCTCAGTTTGAATCTTCTGCCAAAACGCAGTTGACCAGCCCATGTGATTAGTTTTAGCCAATCAGAAGCTTTGTAGCCCCACTTCCTGTATCATCCAAGCCGAGTTCTGCCATTTGCCTTGTTTTTCGATCGATTTCACTGAGTTTTGCTTTCAAAATGAGTGACAACGAGAGCCACAACAACGACGATGTCTTTGCAACTGATACCAGTGAAGATTCTCTTTCGGAAGGCGATTCAATATTAAACTAATAGGAAACAACAAAGCCATCCAAATAGGAATGTAGATAAAAAGTAGGTCCCCACTATCAATCTCCTCCAATAAATGGACTCTTGTATGAATCCCAAAATAAAAAAAATCCCTTAAATGTGGATTATTCTTTTGAGTACTGCAGCCAGCAGAATCAAGGTAGAGTCTTTATTTTGATCTTATTGCATTCATAATTCATTTTACTTTCAGAAAATGTATAGTTTTAATAGTCTATGATGTACAGGAGAACTGCAGTTGTTCATTATAAGTGCATACCCATGACGTAATTTCAGCATCTAATTTTGTGCCCATTGTTTAGTATGCACTTTTAATTATGTCATGTCCTAAGGGGGTTAATGTATCTGTGATCACATACACATGAGTAGATTACAGTTGTCTCATCACTAACCATTTTTCCTGCTCCTGTCCATTTCATTTCACTTATTCCCAAAACCTTTACTTTCACTGCGTCCATTTCTTGCTTTACATTTTGCAGCTTTCCTTTTTCATACAATGTTCTCACATTCCATGTTCCTATTTTTAGATGTTGTTTTTTGCAAACAGTAGTTTGGTTACGGTCTGGGGTCACCTGTTGCACATGACCATCCCTACTGGACGAGGTGTCTACGCTGGATATAGAGGAGACCCCATTCACGTCGTCAGATTTTCTTTCATAAACAGATTTGACCCTGATTTTACAAGGCATGATACAGCAGTGGTTTGCCTTTGCCTTCTACCGGGTGTGTTTCTTGAGTCCCCATTGTGCTAATCTTGACTCAGATGTTATGGGAATAATGGAGAGTTATGGGGAATTATCCAGAATTATTATGAATTATTCAGAGTTATTGAGAACTATGAGAACTGTTGAGAATTTTGGGGAATTGTGCAAGGTTATTGAGAATTATGAAATTTTTTTAGAATTATTGGAATCAATAAGAATTCTAGGAATTATTGAGAATTATTGAGAGTTATTGGGAATTATTAAGAGTTGATTAAGAATTATAAGAATTATCGGAATCATTTGGGAATTATAAGTAACTTGTTGGAGAATTATTTCAGTGATTTACCCCTCGGTAACAAATATTCAGCTAGGATGTTATAAGAGACCTATTACAATGCATGATATGATTTTCTAATGAATTTTCAAGAGCAGGAAGCAGTGAGTCTTACGTTTTCTTATCAGTCAATCTAGTGTGTTAAATTTAGTCACCATCCCATGATTAAGATGTAACTTCTTTTTCTGAGCAATCATGTAACACAGCAGAGCTTACCACATTCTGTGTTGAAAGAGACATGAATTGGAGGCGTGGCTGGTATCAGACCAACCAGGCAAGAACTGGCCCCAACGGATTCTGCAAGTCGGACAGATATTTCAAACACTTTCTCCCTTTTGTATCACACGTGATTACAACGTCAACAGACATATTAAACATCGATATATGATAAGTTCGGTTCTCACGGTAAAATGGAGTGCTAATTAGAAAAAAATAATCTCTATAATAGCTGTGAGCATTAAAGAGATATTACAGGCAAAAGTCGGTTGTACCGGCAGGAAAGAAAGTGCCGAGAAAAATGAAAAGCTGACAAAATGTAAACGGGTAACAGAAATACTAGATCTGATAAAATAGAAAAATAAACCCGTGACAGAAAGTCTTTGATACAGATCAATTGACCACAAAATCAGAATTAAATGTAGACAGACTAAGAAAAATTGACTAAATGCAAAATGTGAAGAAATTCAACATTGAGGTCAAAGGATAGGAAATGTTATCACGGAAAAGGAAAAAGTGCTTGAAAGGGGAACTGAGCATATGGGTGAACTGTCTCTTGCTGACAGGCAGGAAAACCCAATAATTCAGAATGATATAGATGAGACTGCTATATCAAAAACAAAATTAGAGGCGGCATTGAGTGCAATGAAGAGGAATAAGGCTGGAGAGCAGATCGAGGTTGTTACAGAAATGTTAACATGATTAATGACTTCACCAATAATGCTATTGAGGGATTGATAGGCACAAATGAATTATTTCACAGTGGGGAAATACCAGATGATCGTATGAAATCAATGTTTATCGCATTAATTAAAAACTCCAGGGCAACAGAGTGAATTACATCGAACATTTAACCTGAGGAGTCATGTAGTCAACTTGATTTTGAAGAGCATTGTGCCCAGACCAGAGCTCGAGGAAAAGTAAGACAAGAGAAAGGTAAAAAATACAGTGTGGGTTTATGGAAGACACTAGAACAAAAGAACTTTCCTCATGAGATGGATACAAACTGAAAGACAATTAAAAACCAGAGAAATTTATATTGATGTTTTAGAGAATATTTGAAATTGATAAAATGCATCATGGAAAACTGTTTCATGACTTGGAGGTTTGGGTCTGGATGGTGAACCCTTGTGTTTTAACTTGAGAGCACACAGCAGTTTGTATGCCGAATGACAACAAATTGAGTGATTATATCAAGATCAATAGGGAAGTAAGGCAAGGATGTGGGGTTTTCACCAGACATGTTTAATTTTAATGGGGGAAGCAGACATACCAGTATATTAATATTAGAATTCCGAGAAAGATCTGAAGGAATCTATTTAATCAGTTAGCTGAATTAAGAGAACGTGATTCTAATATGAAAGCAGTACATAGAGATTATTCTTTTCATGATTGAAAATATAATGCATTGTGTTGCTGCTTCAAATCAACCCCAGCTATTCACTTAAGACCTACATTCAGATGTGATTAGATAACCATGCTCCAAATAACCACCTTAACTTTTATGATTGGAAGAACCCTCCAACCCACTCTCCACCCACCCACATACCTTGTGCTCCACACTCTCTGCAGAAGGTGTGGAGGTCACCAATTAAGGATGAAACCAAAATAAAAGCCTTGAATGCCTGTATAGAGTCGATTCTTCTATAGAGTTCTGACTCTTGGGCACTGAATGTTGCTCGCCTAAAATGACAAGTTGGCTAGTCATTTTTGGCGAGCAACAATAGAATGCTACCTACACTATAATGCTTTGTGCAGCTTATAACATCTCTTGGAGGGATCATCTAACAAACAAGTCACTTAACGGATCCCTGTTGTACGTTTCCCATGTTGTTATAAGGTCTCGTCTATCCCTTGCAGGTTATGTCAGCCGTCACGATAAACCGATAGGAAGACTGATACTCTGGTCTCCGAATAACAATAGAAGAGTTAGTTGTTTATACACAATACTGAAGTTAATGGTTGAGAAGGACACTGGCGTAACAGAAGCAAATCTTCGGGCAGTGATGAGTGATAGAGTATTACGGAGTGCAAACGTTGTTCCTGTTTCACCACTGCTTCAAGTCATCGGATGACTCAAACTCAAGCAAAAGCAAGCTCAACATATGAAGGACTTTTCAGCATGTATCTGGATATTGTTATCGATGACTCAAAAAGAAGTTATAAATGTGTACTGCTTTGCATCATTACAACATATGCTTCAGAACTAAGTGGATATCCTACATTAAAACAGTATGAAGAAATCAAACAAGTTCTAAAGGACGTTTATAAGCATGAACACAAGTAGGTCATATGAGTGGACTGAAAATGGCGAATTTTTCTGTGTTACTGGAATAGCTGAGATATAAAGAACAACGGGGTCTAAGAAAACTGGAAAGTTAGGAAGCAATTAACAGTTGGAGACAAAAACGCCATTGTAGAAGCATTGATAGCAAGGGAAAAAAATATATCATTATAAATGATATGAAAGTTCTTTCTAAATTTGAAAACAGTGGATACAGAAGTCAGTTGAAGGCATTTTCTTTATTAGTCCTGTTGGAATTGAATTTTTAATCAGAACTTTCAGTGGTATTTTTGGAAGTCAGTTATATTTCATCGTCAATTGCTGTCTGGATGTCCTTTGGTCTTTCTTGTACTACTAAAAGATACATTTGGTCTAGGAAATTTCGTTGTGGAAATTTGTCTTTGAATGTTTGATCTGTATTTTGATCCAAAACAACTTCCTTAATAGACTGGATATTTTCTGCTAGGACACCTTAAGATCTACTGCAGTATCGCATTACAGGCACACCAGGTCGTTAGTTGATAGTACTAAAAACTGCATTTGTAAATGTTGTATTCTTATTTTGAAATATTGTTAATTCTGTTAAAAAGATCTTGTTCTTATATACGATTTGTCATTAATTTGTTCAGAAAAAGTTGTCTCCTATGGTATATTTATTATGTTTCGGTGAGCCTAACGGTGATTTTTGACTTGGTTTTGTTGACCGTAACAGAAGCCTCCCCGGCGTTTGTAGAAAAATTCAAAGCTTTCTTGAAATGTAAAAGGCTGATAATTGTCAAGACTTGGTGAAAAAATTGATAAATTTCATGTTTTGATAGCAAACCTGAGTATCAATGTATACATTTTATAGTCATTTTAGTAAATTTCACACCAATGACGTTAGCGATGAGTGAGGGGAGCATTTTTAGGAGAAACAACTGGCAGTTTGGGACACGAACGTCTTTGGAGAACCATGGGTTTGCAAGGAAACAGTGTGTTCCCTTCCATGAGATTATATTGTATATTTAATGAGATCGTTTTTCAAGGATCGAAAGAGGCTCATATTTGCTCATTCTTTCCTGAATTCACCATGAAGAAATTGCTGTCTAGTATTTTTCACATACCCAAATCATAAAGATTTATCTTAATTTCATGGATAGAGTAGAGTTGAACGCCTGGTCAGTGTGATCAGATGTAGTGTAAGGCTTCACGAAAATAAAAGAACAGAATACTAGAAAAATTTAGTAAACAACTTGCTTAATAAACTTCTTGTTTTGGGGAAAATCTAAGTATCAAAGTCGACCTCCTACTGAGACATTTAGATTAATTTTCCAATGATATGGATTACGTTATCAACAAATAAGGTGAATATTTTTATCAGAATATAAAAACAATAATACAAGGATACGAGGAAAGAAGTGACGTAAAAATGATATCTCAAAACTGTTGAAATTTGAAACATAACATTTTGTCTTTATATTGATTTTGTTTGTTAATCATTCACTGCTTCGCTAATGCCACTCTATTCCAATCCTTCACATCTGTCGTATCTCAGCTATCCTTTGTAATTTCCTCTCAGATACACTAAATTCTTCACCTCCTCTACTTCATTATCTCTAACCTTGAATTTATCACTTTTACTGTTGGTTTTCTTGATTTTGCAATACTGATATTTCGGGTTTAGTCCAACTTTGGATGAACTGACTTCACTTTTTGTTGTTTTGTGTTGGAGGTTATTCAGTGTGAGGATAAATGGGAGCATGAAAAAAACCCCATCACCACGCATAAATAAATAAAGGGATAAGATCAACTTTAGAGTCTAGACCTCCAGCATGGCTATGAAACTTCTTTGGATTCCAGTTCTCTAGCCTTCTACAGTTTTTTCGCATTACCCAATCAAACACCAGAAGAACACAGAATAAAGATAAACAGTAGTCCTGTTTCACTCCATCATCACTAGGAACCAACCTGTTCTTCCGTTTTCGCCAAATTGTGCACTGCAACTTCTCATACAGGGCTTGACCATCGGGATCAACGTATTAGGAATCCCATATTGACGCATGATGATCCAAAGGCTGTCTCCTTTAATGGGATAAAATACCTTTTTCAAGTCGACAAAGTAAATAGAAAGATAGCATTCAATTCATTGATTAGCTCCAGAATATTTCTGAGGATGAATACATGAATAATAAAAATAAATGAAAGAAGGACAAGGGGCCATTTATTCGCATAACCCTTTTGCTTAAAAACTAAGGATTCTCCTTCGAGGAATGACCGACTGTCTCATTTTAACCGTAACCTTTTATTTTACATTTATTTATCTACCTTCGAACAAACTGCCTCATGACCCGAGGGTAAACTAATAACACTCAAGAATTACTAAAAGTGTAATAATCTCCTGACGTTATTTTTGGTCGTACAGGGCCCAAACGATCCAAATCATGTCAATATATAATATTTATATATGGAGAACACAAATTTTGGGGGGGCGAGGGGGTTATGAATTCTTGTTAAAAATGAACTGTGAAACGATCTAAATGCTGGAAAATAGAACCAAGGTTGTGAAATCAAAGCAAATATAGGAAAAGGTGAAAACCAAGACGCATTTGAATTTTCAGTTTTATTGACAGGTTTTAAATGATAACCAGCGTCTGATCAGTCGCTAAGTGAATAGAAATGTAGCCCATCAATTCATTGATTAGTTCCTTAATATTTCTGAGGGTGAATATCTGTGTGAAGATTCCTCTGTCAATCCCATAACTGGCTTATTCATTTTTAAGTAATGTATCTACTTTTGCTTGTGTTCTGTTGATCATGATCCTGCTGAGCACTTTGCTAGTCAGAGGTAGCAAGGTGACTAACTCCAATCCAGTTTCCACAGTAGTAATGATTGCACTTTTTCGGGCCGAGGACTTTTCCCATTCGACCTACGCTTTCATCTGCTGCTCCCACTCTTTCTCTCACTATTCTTTGTCCTTGGTCTTTTCCAGCTTTCTTGTTCAGCCATATTTCTTCCTTGTCTCTTCGTTTTCTTCACGATTCACATCCGGTATTGGTAAGTTTTCTTATTTCTGTATGACTTGAGACGCTGTTTGAGGGAGGTTATTACAAGGTAGTGGTAACGTTTGATATCAGCTTCCCTTTGTCGTCGAGAGCCCTGCTCAGACGACTTTCCTCTCCCATAAGATAGAAAATTTGATTCCACACTCTTCCTTCTGATGACGTTCATGTTGCCTTGTCGATGTCCTTGTGGGAAAATAATGTTCCTGTGATCACAAATCCATATAATTGACAGAACTTAGTCTCTCCCCATTGTCGTTCTGTTTTCCAAATCCATGTCGCCCATTGTTTTCACATACCATCTGTTTTCAATTCCAACCGTAGCATTGAGTTCCCTCCTGATAATAATGATGGCGTTCTTGTTGCATCTCTCCAATACATTTTTGAAGCTCCTGGTAGAGCTGCTCCTTTTTCACGTATTCTTTGCCATTGTGTGGTGTGTACACTTATAATAATGGTCATTTTCCTTCACCTTGAGTAAAAAGCTTGCTGTAATTATCCTGTTATGGACGGGTGCACATTCCACCAGCGATTTCTCAGCTTGCCGAATGATCATGAGGGAAATACAAACTTTATGCAGTTCTTCAACTTCGCTGTGTATCAGTGTCTGACTTGAGGCCATCTTCATTCTGCACGATACTCTTACAAATTTCAATGATATCCAGTTGATACCCCTCAATTTCTCTTGCGATCTGTGCTGCTTCTTATGCTTAAAGGTGTTTTGGGACTTGAAAAGGATGTCACCGGACGTCGAGCTTGCCGTGTGTTTTGACCCATCGTCGTCATTACTTCGTTGTTGGTAATACCAGCTCTTCCCTTATCCTGTTATGTAATGACATTTGTTGTTCCTGTAACCGATTAAGTTTTTTTGGAGGACATAGGTGGCCTTTTTCTAGACACCAATGCTTTGAAGGCCAGTGGTTTTCAGCCCGGGTATCAATCTTTTAGAGTGCGTTGGTCTACGGGAGCTTACGGTGCTACCCCTGCCTGCCACCTACAATACGCTCCAGTACACCGTCCATTATCAACGAGAGGGTCTTGCCATCCCAGATAGATAATATAAACTATTATTTTTATTATAATTTATAAGCATTAGAGTTGTTTCTTTTCTTTGCAGACGAGGATTTTTATTAAAGAATACCCAGGTATGTTTTGTTGTCAATTCCCAGCTGATTTTTTAGATGCGATCAACAACTTTACTCTTGTACAAGCAATTTCAGTAGAATGAAAATGTTTATTTTTCTGAACATTAATTACACATCTTCTGTTCACCAATGTATACACCATTTGCTTTACGGCACCTTCATGGGTAAACAATATTGTTCAGCTTTGCTTTGCCTCTTCTGTCTTAGGATCTTAACTGCTTTGAAGTAAAATTAGGTCCGAGTGATTTTCACGTTATTAGAAAATATGAAGTAATATCTTATTAACTCTTTTAATAGAAAAAGATTACCATACATCGAAGCTTCTTAAACTTATTTTCACCTTTTCGAATCCTCGTACTTTCTGTTTTTTTTGTTGCAGTCACAGGTCTTTACTCTATGTTTAAAGCTTCTGATTTATATATTCCAATTCTTCTTTATCAACCTTTGTCCAACTTCATGTTGGTTCGGGAAAGCGAGATAGCCTTCGCCAGCTTTCTCTGTCGTTTCATTTGTCTTCCCTGGCCGTAACTTTCCACATGACTCGCTTGATGACATACTATAGTCTAATTTTATGTCTTCTTCTACTTCTCTTTCCACTCACATTTGTTGTCCAGGTAGATATTTTATATATCTACAAAATTTCCAACGGTTAAAAGCTGTGTCTAATGGTTGGTTTAACGATGCATACAAGAATGTGAAGGCGGATAGACTTGCCTATGGAGAGAATAGTTCAGCATTCAGTACGGCTTTAAAAATCGCGCAGTGGGAACATATCTTACCAGTGATTCTTTGCTTTTTAACATTTTAGCACATATACATAAAACGAAATGAACTAATAGAGTCCATAAGTAAATATTATTAATACACTTTTTCATCACGATTTTCTTTTTTGTACATAAATCTACAATGTAACGAATTATAAAAATACAGCCTGTTTTTCTTGTCAAGTAGCAGTTATTCCGAGCATACAATTAAAAATGTCAAAATAGACCCTTTTAGCTTTACAATGGCTTGTGTACTGTACAATTCGACTGCATTTAATAAAGGTATCATTTTTGGAACCTGCCATGTCTTTCAAGTTATCTAATGCTAGGTGTTTTTTCCTGTCTGTTTCCACCCACCCACCTCTCTCTCCGTTTATCTTTCCTTTTCAGCTCATCAGAATTTGCCTGCAGTTCATAAATGCTGATTATTCTCCACACCAATAGCTTAACTTTTCCTTCCTCGTTTAAAAATCAAGCAATAGTAAATACACAACATTTAAGGCAATACGTTGTGGGCATTGAAAAATTCGGTGAGCATTATAAAATGTCCAAATTTACTCTCAACAAACACTCATTACACTGCAAAGTTTTTATTTCACTGCCTTCCAAAACAATAATACAATTACTGAAAAAATGAGGGTTCTCTTCCGAGGAATGATCATCAATCTCATTTTAACCATCGCTTTTTTTCTACATATATTTTTCTACCTAATCTTGTGTAATTGTATCAAAAAATGCTCAATGCATATAACAGAGCAGTATACACAAGGTAAAACACGAAAAATAATAACTATGATTGCAACTAATAGTTTCACGATATTTCGATCATCAGGCAATCGATTATGAATTCGTGTTAAAAATAAACTCTGAAATGATCTAAATGCTGGCAAAATAGAACCAAGATCTGCCTGATGATCGCAAATATCGTGAAACAATTGAGGTCATAATTCGTACTTTTCGTGTTTTACCTTATGTGTATATATATATTTTATATATATATATTTATATATATTATATTTATATATATATATATATATATATCGATTATGAATTTATGANATTTTTTATATATATATTTATATATATTATATTTATATATATATATATCGATTATGAATTTATGAATTCGTGTCGAGAATAAACTTTGAAACGATCTAAATGCTGCCAAAAACACCCCAAGATTGTGAAATCAAACCAAATACAAGAAAGTCAAAAGCAAAACGAATTTGAATTTTCATGCATTTTTTTTCTTTGTCCTTTTAATCCTTTAACTTAGAATTTGGTGAGGAAGGAAAGTTAATGTTAAAGGATTCTAGCTTCGAAAACATGTATCATCTGTGTAGTATACCTCTTATAACGGAGTTTTTCCTTTCTGCATTTAGTATTTGTATAAACTTGCCCATTATATTACGTAGTAGCACAACAGATTACAAAAATTGGGAGAGAAAACCTTCATACCAAAAATGAAACAAACCGTCTATTTCTGTATGGCCTGTCAATAGCGGGTATTACTTCCGGAGGCAGCCAATTCTAATGTCTGAAACTATAACAGTTTTTAAACTTGGTTGCAGGTTGTTCCTTTCATGTGTTGATTTCTCGAAAAGTAAAGGGGTGGCAATGATATAAGTATTGTTTGCCGAAGATGTTTTATTATGTTCTTTTTACTGCAAAAAAAAAAAAGAATTATCTTCTTTATCTGAACGTTCAACTGACTGGCGAGGTAAATTAAATAAGGCTGAGTTTCTACTTTTGGTAAGAAAACGAGTCTGGGCAAATCTGTGGTAGATAATTGGACTGCCGTTCTACATAAGAAATATCTATCAATACAATAACAATATATATTATTTACACAGTGTTTCTTTCTAATGTTTTAAAGCGCTTTACAAGGTACCTGACCTTTACATTTTATTTCAGAAGAAAACTATGTACTTAGCATTGCATTTCAGACAAGGAAATATCGTTCCAAAGGGCCTGCATAAAACGGAAGCATAAGGTATTTTATACCTGTCTCCAAGAAAATCTGTCTGTATTAGTGCAAAGAAAAGAAGAAACTGAGTTTTGTGGAATGATACATTATAATGACCAAAAGCGTTGGGAAGTTTCCGTTTGTATACTTTTTTAACTGACCAAATAAAAACTAATAACAATTTCACTGGAAGATCAGTTGTCTAATAATGTCCCAAACAAAGCTACGTGTTTTTTGCCACGCATGCGCGCGACTTCTACCCAAAATGATATTTCCCATTTAAGGAAAGTACCGTTTAATATGATTTACCCTCAAACATCAAAATACAGGTTGAAATGATCTGGAAGATGAGAGTTATTCAAGACCTTATCTGATATTTGATTTCCTTAGCTTGGGTATTTTAACAAAGGGAGTTAGCCAAACATATTTCACTGTAAGGTATTCCAGGCAGAAATACAAGACATCTGCCACTCTACCTCTGTAAAATTTAGAAGAAACTCTTTTTAGTGGAACTGCTCCTTTTGTACATCTTAGGTCTTTGATCACAACTTTCCATCCATGATGGGATTTTTCTTTTCGTGTTTTGTAAACTGGAAATAATGTTCGTGTCTGACGTCACATCTTTATTCACAGTTGAAGTTACGGGGGTCAGCCGTGGTAAAGTCTGACAAAAGAATCATCATAGAATAAAAATCAATAAAATGCATTACAGATTGTACAATAATGATTATTTATCTATATATTTTATATGCATGAAATAGTATGATACCTAATAAGACCTTTCGATCTGTTAGGTCTGTATAAATAAATTACAGTGGAAGTATCTACAAGTTTAACTACAAGTTCTGCTTGTATCATTACGATACAAGCAAAACAAAGATAAAACCTGGTGACTATATTGTAAGAAAAACTAATTGATAGGGGTTGTACCTAAAGAAATAGCAGTCTTACTGTCACGTGACATTTGCCAACTACCGAAAAGTAAAATGGTAGCAGATAGTTGGCAAAAAACCGTGTGTCGTCAACCCAGCTAGTGTTGCATTTGTGCTCTCCATTTCGTATTTATTGATTTTATCATGCTTGTGCCATAAGCTGCATTTGCATATGAAAAAAGATGCATCCTTAAAAGAAGTCTACTTCCTGGGCTGAAGAATTACTTATTCTACAGGTGAGAGTCACAGAGTTTGCTGCAGTATACCACTGTGCTTACTGTAAAAGCTGGCCAACTTAGCAGGTTACATGTTATTAACCTTTTCTTCTCCGTCTTCTTTTTCTTGACCCATTACTTTAAAAAACCGGTCTGCAGCATTAGTCATTATGTTTTGCTGTTGGTAGAGTCATATTATCGACCTACGTGATCAAATAAACTAATGGTAGGATTCGATAGTGTAGTAAGGCAAGCTGGTCAGCCCTTAAAACAAGTTAGTCTATGCCGGTACACGTCGTTGGCATTAGTCCACAGTATGTCCTGAAGAAGAGAGCTCTGAGAGTTCTTGATATGATAATATTGCTGACGTTTTAAAAGCAGTTAGTTCGAGGTTATGGACAATTATTTTTTAAATATTGATGGAGAGCGTAAATTATATAGAAATAAAAGGTCGTCTCTTCATGAAAAAGCAGAGATTGTGTGACCATGTTAGAGTCATTAACAACAATTGAATGGTTAAAAACGGTTTCGTTGACTATTATAAAGCAGAAAGCAATTGGACAGGGCCCAAATTATGATCCTGTTGAGTATACATATTGAGGTGGTAAGGATCGTGATGAACAGTTGAAAAACATTTGATGCAGAAAAGGTGAAAATTGATAAAAAGATAAACGAAGATGACAGGGAAATCGTTAATTATTTTATATAGAATGTCAAAAGGAATAGAAAGCGCATATGGTACAGGGGTCAAAACAATATTGAGGTTTAATTAATAGACATTACAATGAATGATTAAGTTCTAAAATTGTAAAAGTAAAATCAGATGGTACAATATAAAACATATGAACAATATGAAGCATATAAATTACATGAGACTGATGAACTTACTAGGGTCCAGCAGCCAATTAAAGGAGAAAGGTAGAGCAGGGGGAGGGAAAGTAAAATTAGCTCTCAGCAAAGAAAAACCATGTAGATTAAAGTATGAGCCAAGGAAAAGGGAAATAAAAGCAACTCAAACGGCCTTTATAAACTTACGAGATAAAAATTGAAATTAGCACTGTATGAGGTGTATTATTATGATGTAACCATAACAACACTGATTTGTAAAACAGGTGTAGAATGACCCCTATCCAGAAAACATTACAGCAAGATGGGGTACAGGCTATCGAATTAAGGAACGTCTTTCCTTCTTTCCAAAAAGGCAGCATGGACAGGAAATACTGTCGCAAATACTGGAATCCTACTATTTTTCAGAAAGCCTGGTTATAGTAAAACAAAAAGAAGGGGGATAGATAGCTCCACTTTGTCAAACTACAAATATTGATTGTACTGGCTATAGTAAATTAATTCCAAGCAGTTAAAAACCTCCCATTCTTTCGCAAAAGTTTTACAATCACAAATTAACAGATCAAAGTAGTAATGAACGCTGCCCCCGTCACAAAAAAAAAGGTTTCGGCAACCCTGAACAAAAAAATTTGCTTTTTTCATGGTACAATAGCAACGTTACGGAACTGTTTCGCTGCTCTGCTGGTTTTTGCGCAATCTGAAAACACAGTTAATAGTTTGCAACGTAAACACAAACTTCTATTGTACAATCACCGATTATCTTAAAACAACTATTAAACTGAGTTTGGAATCAGACTTTTCTTTATCCAAATATTTTAAATAAAAGTACATATTCACACCAAAAGACCAGACATTTGGGTGTATTTTTGTAAAGAAGGTAATAATACCGTATTGGATGAGATGTGAAAAACAGTATAATGCTAATAAGATCCCATCAAAGAGAATGAGGTTGATCGTTTCAGGTGGATATTTTGTTCTGCAATAACACTGACGAAGGCAAGTGTTATTGCGTGAGATCTTCTTTTCTCGAACTTAAAAGTAAATTATCTGCAGAACAGAAATAGTGCAGACGTAAAAGTAGTGGAATAAAAGACACGCCCTAAAAGAAAAAAATATTTTAAAATTGTGAAGGGAGTGAGTGTATCATATCAAAGCCAACCATATGCTGTCTTATTCTTCAAGAATGGAATAAACAAACTCTGCGCATGTGGCAGATAACGTCAAGGAATTCACTAAAAAACATTTGGAGACCTAAAGTACAGTACCTGTAACATATCGAGATGCAGCGAGAAAAGCTGACATCAAAGGATGTAATTTACAGGGTGGCTACTTTACAGAGCACAATGAATTGCTAACGAATACAATCCAGGCTGAAAAAATAACATCGCAGGCATCAAGGGCCCCGTAGTAACTTAGACTTTGCTTAAAAGCTTTTAAGAAATGGCAAGCATATTTCATTGACCTATGTTGACAACCGTTAGGTGTATGTCACGATATTAAATTTTTAGTAGAATGTAAGATCACGTTTTATAAAAGTGAGAATATTGGGAATGGTAAAGGCGACAACACGAGCTAACTATAGGCGACAACACGACAACACGAGCTAACTGTAGGCAACCCTGACGTCACCTGTACGTTTTAGAAACGTCAAATAAATATGACCTTTTCAAAAGTAATACTTTTACTCCATATGTTGATGTCAAGAATGGTGAAAGAAGGTCACGTTTAATGACAAAATGACCTAAAGCAAATTATTGACTTGCTATGGATGATCTGAAATTGTTGCGAAAAAACAAAGACTTATTCTCTTGTTAAAACCGCTCACAGGTGCAGTGGCAACGTGCGGTATCGGTAGTAGTGGTCATGAAGAGAAAATATGTTTGTCAGTCTAGTCTGAATCACCTTGCTGTGCGTCAAAGCGCCTTGACCCCGATAATGTTTTGCCAATTGGCACTAAGACAGGTTAAATCACAGTTATGGAAATACAAAAATGATATAATTTACCATGTTTGAAGGTTTCTGCAATTCCTTTTCTTGGCTTTGCTGTTTCTCAAAAAAATTAGAAAGTGTTTTATTATAGCCAGTATGGCCAACTGGTCTGTCGTTATCTTCAAAACCAAATGTTACTTCCAGCATAGCAAGTATAAACCGCAGCCGCCCATACGTGACGTCTTGGGGAAGTTTTCCTTTGATGACTTGTATTTCCGTAATATCTACAAGAAGGGAGGTTAATGATGTACATGTTGGCTCATTCATAATCAAAAATATTTTAACAAACGAAATTACCTGGAAGTGTCTTTATAAAAAACGTAGTAAATAGGACCAATACTCTATACAATAATAATATAAAATAATAAAATATAATATACAATGTAATATAATATAATATAATATAATATAATATAATATAATATAATATAATATAATATAATATAATATAATATAATATAATATAATATAAATAAAATAAAATAAAATAAACCTAACAATATATAATATAATAAAATAATAATACAATTTTGAAGGAGGCTCAAGCACCGAAAAATGTAAAGGAATTTCGTAGTTTTTTGGGACTATGTAATTAGGTTGCCAAATTTGTTGAGCAATACTCAAGAGATAAAACCGTGAATCTTCGTAAGCTATTAGCCAAAAACAGTCGACTTAAATGGACCATGGAATGCCAAGAGGAATTCAACGCGCTTAAGGATGTTCTCACTTCAACCACAGTGTTGAAATTTTATGACCCATTAAAACCAGTAGAATTACATACAGATGCCTCAGATTTTGCCATAGGAGGAGTTTTAATTCAAGAGGACAAGGAAAATTGTAAACGCCCTGTTACATATATATCTACAGACTAGTCGAAGAGAGAACAAAATTACGGACCGACCGAAAGAGAAGCGCTTGCACGAGTACGCAGTATATATAAACTTCACATGTATTTATATGGAAAACATTTTGATGTTTTTGTTGATCATGAAGCATTAAAGTATATTTTCAACCCCAGAAACAAATTAAATGCCAAAATATTTCGCTGGCAACTAGATCTTCAAAGGTATGACTTTTCCGTACATTACCAGAAAGGATCAGAACACATAGCTGATTATGTATCGAGAATTCGTAGAAATTCAGACCATACCACACAAGATGATGATGTCGATCCAACTGCAATAGAATATATTAATTTTGTATCGAAATATGCAGTACCGAAACCCATGTCAATCGACCAGATAAGAGAGGCTTCAGAAAATGATCATTTCATTGCCGCTGTTAAAGATGCTATTCGTACAGGACATTGGCATAAGCAAACTGTTAAACATTTAGAAAAAGTCAAAATGGAATTTACCGAGTATGATGGAATTGTACTCAGAGGTAGTCGTATTTTAATACCGAAAAATTTACAGCAAAATATTATTGATATAGTTCATCAAGGACACCTTGAAATGTCTAAAGTTAAAGGTGCCTTAAGAGAGAAAGTATATTGGCCAGGCATGGCCAAACATATTGAGGAACAGTTAGGGACATGTTTAGCTTGCCAAGCAAACAGTGAGCTACCAAAGCTTGCACCTGTAGTCATGTCAGAACTTCCCAATGCACCATGGGAAGATATTGCAATTGATTTTTTTTTACCATTACCGTCAGGAGAGATGCTGTTAGTGATCATTGATTTATATTCTAGATTTCCGCTTGTTGAGATAATGAAAAACACATCCGAGTTTCCAGTTATCAACCGATTAGAGTGTATCTTTTCAATATTTGGATACCCAGTATCATGCAAACGAGATAATGGACCACCATTCAATACACATGAATTTGAACACTACCTTAAAGCTGTTAACATCAAAGATGCACCGATCACACCGTTTCATCCACAAGCCAATGCCATAGTCGAAAATTTTAATCGATCACTCAAGAAAGTTATGAGAACCTCCAAATTCGAAAATAAGCAGTGGAAAAATGAGTTAACAAAATTTCTTTATTGATACTGCAATTCACCGCATACCACCACTGAAGTAAGCCCTTCAAGGTTATTTTTCAACCGACCACTCAAATCATACCTACCGTCCATGGAAACTTACACATCACCACTTGATGATCATATTCGTCACCGTCAGAAGAAGAAATATAAAAAAGTTCGACAATATACCGACAATAAACGCAATGCTGTTGACCGAACCATGAATGTTGGAGATCGTGTTTTCATGAAAAGAGGCATAAGGGGGAAGAAGAACGATTCTAAATTTCTACCTTTTATTTTTACAGTTACCGCAGTCAAGCATAGTATGATAACTATCCGAAATGAAAAAGGAGACAGTTACACAAAAAACATTTCCATTTACAAACCCGTAAAACAAAACCCTATTGTAGAAACAACTGAAATCATACATCACCCAACCAAACCGAGCAATACCGAACCGTACCATACCGAACCACACCTTACCACCCCAGAACGCCCAATAGCACCCAACCGTAGACTATGGAAATCCTACCCTAAGAGACAAAGAACTCAGGTTCTATATTATTTACTCAGAACATCTTATAGACATTTTGTTTGGACATTGATATAAACATTTTGTTTGGACTTTTGTTTGGAAAGAAGTTGTATATGAGGTCTGAGAAAGAGAGTATGCGGAGATGCTATAGAGTTACGTGACCTCGTGCAAGTGATCTCTCTTCCATGTCACAGACTCGCTTTTATGTTTAAGACACAGAATTATAGTTGTCGTCATAGAGAGAAGACGTGTTCTCTGAACCTACACATAAGTAAGAAAGATATAGTAACCTTATATAAACATATATATACATAGTATATATCATCCGCGTGGACTAAAAATACTAGGTTGCGACTGGCGCGGTATATCCAGCTCCTTGGCAGTAAGATTAAAATGCACTCCTTCTAATGATGAAAACTAGAAGTCAAAAAACATACCACATCGTCCGTCGCGTGTGTAAACAAGGGACGCGTCCCCCAAGGCAGCTGAACCAGCTTGGGATCGAAAAATGTGCTACTGACTCAGCAACCTCTCAAAATAAAGAAACTAATAACTCTGATGATAACCAAGCACGGGGAAACCTACCAGCTGGCCCATCTAGAGAAACATCAAACAATAGAACTAAAGAAAAACGACAAAGATGGAACAGAGAGGACTATATTGAAATTATGAATGCCTTTTATGTCATTAGAAAAACCTGAAGAAAGTCACACTAACAACACTTTTAAAATATGGAAAAATCGCAATCCAAATGTAAAATCATACTTAGATCCAAATAGATTAGCAAATGTAAGGTGGGATATATTGAAGAATAATAGGCTAACTGAGTTAGAGCTACGAGAAGTCAAGGAAAAGGTTAAAGCCGATATTAGAGACAATGAAGCTATTCGTTCTGAGGTCTCTGTCAATGGGGATGTAGTGTTTGGGGATGTTGATGAAGGGTCAGGCGATGAATTGAACCAAGAAAATATTACGAGTCAAATTGTTAGGTAAGCCACGGTTGATACTAACCATGAATCTTTGATTGTTAACCAAAAAATAGAATTTGATGACCTTGAGTCTGACGGATTCAAAAATGATTTGATAGCTAATATTGAAAAATACGACTCACTCGATATGAAAGAGCGTGACAGTCTAGTAAAATTAAAGCTGACAAAATCTCAGGAGAAATACTTAGACATGGCAAATTCTGCCTTAGACGACCTTTGTGAAGAAGTTGAACCAGACATCATTGAATTAAATACAATCACATATACTTGTGCCAAAACAATCGAATCAAAAGTAGGTGTTAAACGTAAACCACTAAAGCAACGTCATCAGCATAAAAAGCCAAAATGGTAGAGAGATATTGAGAAAACAGTTGAAGAGATGAATGGTGAGGTTTCAATCCTAGATGAAATGGAAAGGGTAAAGGATCCTAAAACTAGAAAGTCGCGGAACCTTAAACGAAAGTTCAAAATCGGAAGTTTACTAGAAATCCCTCCAATTAAGGAAGAGTTAAAACAAAAAATGCAGGCTAAGGTCCAACGTTTGAGACGCTTTGAAAAGCGAAGCAATTTGTACAGACAGAATAAAGTTTTTCAAAGTGATGCTAAGAATATTTACAGAGAATTAGGGAAAAAACAAGAACCAGTTGTAGAGGTCCCAAGTCAAAACGCTATTGAATATTTTTGGAATGGAATCTGGGGAAAGGAGAAAGGGTTTAACGAGACTGCTACTTGGATCTCAAATACAGAAGCAAACAATGCTCATGTCAATGAACAAGAATGGGATGAAATAACTATGGCAGAACTGAAGTCAGCGCTAACAAAATCACTAAAGTGGAAATCACCTGGGCTAGACAAGGTGCCAAATTTCTGGTTAAATGCATTAACATCAACGCATGTCCTTCTTACTCAACTTTTTAATAAATTACTTCATCATCCAGAAGAAACTCTGCGTTGGTTATGCGAGAGCACAACTTACTTACTTTCTAAATGCAGTGAAACAGGGGATCCCAAGAACTACAGGCCTATAACATGTCTTTCAACAACATACAAAATACTGACCTCGATTCTCACCGACAGGACCTATAAACATCTCAAGGAAAATAATTTGTTGCCGTTAGAGCAGAAAGGTTGTAGAAGAGGCTCTTATGGGTGTAAGGACCAGTTATTAATTAACAAAATGCTTCTGGAGAATTGTATTGATAGCATGAGGAATATGAGCTGTGCGTGGATAGACTTTAAGAAGGCCTTCGATAGTGTCCCTCACAATTGGATTCTACGATCGCTTGACCTTTTTAAAGTCTCTCCTGTTCTTGTTAATTTCTTAAAATTTAATATGTCTCAGTGGGAAACAAACCTTCATCTATTCCACGAAAATGGTACCATAATTTGTAATAACATCCGAATTAAACGAAGAATATTTCCGGGTGATTCGTTATCTCCCCTTCTTTTTTGTATTTCTCTTATACCACTTTCTTTAGAATTAAATTCCTCTCAATATGGGTAGAAAATAGGCAACAAAAAGATCTCTCATCTATTTTACATGGATGAGCTTAAGGTGTATGGAAAAAATGACAGTGAACTGGAAGGGCTATTAAAAACTGTGAAGGGTTTTAGTGATGACATCGGGCTGGAATTTGGACTCAGTAAATGTGCAAAGGCTACTTTAAAAAAAGGCAGACTTGCTGGTTCTACAAGTGTTCAGCTTGATAATGATACTGAAATTAAGAATCTTGAGCAAGAAGAAGTGTATAAATACCTAGGTGTAAACGAATCCAGTGGAATTCAGCATGCAATCATGAAAGAAATACTACGAAAAGAGCTTGTCAGAAGGACTAGATGCATTTTTTAAAAGCGAATTGAACTCTAAAAATAGGATAACAGCTATTAATACGTTAGCTGTTCCAGTCGTTACCTATAGTTATAACATCATTAATTGGAATCTCAGTGAGATTAAAAAACTTGATACAAAGTTGAGAAAAATGCTAACAACATATAACATGCATGACCCAAAAGCTGACATAGACCGCCTGTACGTGCCCAGAAAGGAAGGAGGTAGAGGCCTCACTCAACTAGAGCTTGCCTATAAAACATCGACTATAGGACTCCTTAGATACCTAAACCTTACAGAAGACTGGATGCTTAACCTAGTATATAGGCATCAAGAAAGGAAAAACATGCACTCTATTACTAAGGAAGGAAGAAAGTTTGCGAGAGAATTGGAAATATACTTGTCAATTGAAGGTGGGGGGAAAAGAGAGGGAGAAAAAGTAACAGAAAACGCATAAAAGTTGAAAGCTTTATCTAAAACGAACGGAAAGAAAGCAATCAGCGAGGCTTGGAAAAATAAACCGCTTCATGGAAAGTATGCTCAACGTA
>RDPX01000353.1:1242079-1254334 GCA_003991215.1 Morbakka virulenta | reverse complement strand
ATCTATTTATCTATCTATCTATCTATCTATCTATCTATCTATCTATCTATCTATTTATCTATCTATCTATCTATCTATCTATCTATCTATCTATCTATCTATCTATCTATCTATTTATCTATCTTTTTATCTGTCTGTCTATACCCTTTTGCTTAATGTCCCTCTTTTCCATGGAATTCGCCTATCAGGTATCGCTATCTACAATAGTAGTATTTCTACCACCGTGTTCCCTGCCCTGTCTCTACGGTAAATATAAATAAACACATTCAATACCTCAAGTTTTTCCTCTTCATTTGATTCTGTACATGTGACTACAGAGGTGACATTAGGATTGATTAACAATTGGACTGGGTATGGAGTGCCAAACCATGCACCTGGTATTGGTTTAGTGTTAAGTACCCTTAAAAGTAAGGAAGAGAAAGACAAAAAATTCAGTGCAGAATTTGATCCAAAATAAAATTGAAACATTGTTTAACAAAAGTAGCCAAATAGATTTCGGGCCATTTCTTGCTCTGGTAACGCGATAGCACCAAGCAAAAAGCATAAGTGTAAAATCTTAATTATGCAAAAATTTATGTATACACCAAGAAACCCTGAAAGCCCTAGAAGCCATCGTGCAACACTGCGTTTCAAAACCGATATTCACAGGGGTACCTCAATTAAAGGTGTTGGCGTAATAATTTTCGGCCAGTTTCATTGTAAAAAAATTCGGTCTTATATAAAACCACAAAAACGTTTTATTTCAGTAAAATATATATATAGATAAACTATATATATATATCAATAAACTAAAATACTCAATGAGTCTTAACAGAGTTTTGGTAAACTATGATGTATTTAAACTATCTGTTGGGATTGCAAAATGATACCGATACGATTATCAGGAATCTTTATTAGTTAGAATTTCCTGTAATTGAATCCATAGATGCAGAAAAATCAAATAAAAATCCAATAGGCTTGCAAGTTTAGAACATGAAGGCATAAATACTGTTGTAACCGCAGTCTCTTTTTAGTTGAAATTACTTTTCTAGATTCTCAAAGGAGTCTTTATTTTCTAGCTTATGAGTGACAGCTTCTAAAATATCAGCACACTTAAAACGTTTTATGATGATATCTACGTTGTTTCAAACAATTATTTTCAGGGATACCTCAATTGCATAAACTTTGGCCCCCTAATCAACCTATCTTTTTACTTGATTTGCGTAACCGTAACTCAAATCTTTCTTTGTACAAGTTCTTGGCAACTAAATTCATCAAAGGACACAATAAAAGGAGGTATGACTTCATGTTGCTGGGTATATAAATAATAACTCAGCTGTTTTCTTCCACATACATTTCTTACGCATTTGTTAGGCCCCATACATCACATCGTATGTTAACATGAACGTCTAATCATCAGGTACGCCAAGGTTCTGTCTCTTTCTTTTCAAGTGCAGGAAAATAAACTTTTCCAGAAACTACAAAGATTTTTCATAAGTCACGCTAATGATTTCAAGTATAAGTGGCATGAAAGCATGGTGGGAATTCGATTCCTTTGGGCAAACAGCGTGGTGTTTTCCTTCTTATATGAGCCAGAATGGCAAGAAATTTCCCATCAATGACACAGCAAATGTTCCCATTAATTGCTTCTTTTTGCCCCTTCCCTTCTAAAGGACCAATCACAGTGCCAACATACAGGTGTTTGATCCAAATTGATCGCCAGGTCGTTTGGTATATTATATCGCATTTTTAATAGATCGGTTTCCAGTTGAAAGTTGACTTTACGTTTGGACAAGAGCGCTGTCGCCACAGTAATCCTCGCAGTTGTAGCGTCGGCCAATTTTACCGCCAATTGTTTCCACTCGATACAAAATCTTTCTTCCCCAGTGATTAGTAAGTGACTACAAGCAAAGTCCTATTGCTTCTCTGAACAATTTCCTTGGCTACTGGTTTAATTATCAATTTTGTAATCTTAAAACACATATAGGGTCAGCTGCTTTTTGCATGAGTTTCTCACGTATCGATGTTGGGTCCCCTCTTTTTTATTCATGATGGCGATGCCTTCTCATGATCATAAGTTACATTCTGGTCAAGAAAGTCAGCTAATATACTTGGAAAGCAGCTGTTGTGGTGTACTTTGGATGCCACTTTTTGTGCCATACTAGTTAATTTCATAACGTTGTTAGGGTGTTGAAACACAATACTTCTGTATTTTTAGCCTTTCTCTTATGTTCTGGAGTTCTTTTGAAACTCCGTCAGTTCATTTAACGGTCACTGTACAGAAACTTTGTAAACTTTATTTCGCATTTTCTGGCAGTTTTTTAAATAATCAGAGCCCTGTTGTTCCAGACGATAATTAGAAGAGCTGGCTTTGTTGTTGCGACAAGAACACTTACTACAGCAGAAGTTTTTATGTAAGGTATGTGGTGAAAAATCGAAGCCAGGGCCCTCAATCTGTCTCCAAAACAGTAACAGATATGGAAAAACGCATTAACCATATTAAATATATTTAATAACTTTGGAGGATGGGGGTCACTGAAGTAACATTTTCAAAATTTCCCACCATTTTCACAAAAAGCGCCAAAATCTATATAGTTCGGAGCTCAAATCTTAATTTTGTCAAAAAATATAACACACAATGTTAGTATGGAGGTGGGCTTATGAGGAAAGACCATAAAAAAAATTTAAACTGGGCATAATTTGAAAAAAACTGGTAACCCTAAGCACAGGTTACTGCAAGTAAACAAAGCGCAATTCGAAGTGTTTGAGAATAATTGTCTGGTAACACTGCACTCAGCTAACCACCAGTAAATAACATTGGTAAACAAACGGCAGTTGCTGTGCACGTTTCTTGCGAAAAAATCAAATTTTAGGAAAAAATTGTTTTGGCAGAAAAGAAAAATGAAAAGCATTCAACCGGTGTTGTGTTTTTACTCTAGTATAGTGTATCTTTCGGGCGTATCATTGCAAATTGAAAGTTAACAATAGGAAAAAGAATCATTTAAAGCTGTAATGCCTGTTTTGACGTACGCATGTAATGCCTGTTTTGACGTACGGAAATGAATGTTGTATTATAAGCGAAACAATGAAAAAAGGAATTAAGCAGCAGAAATGTGGTTCTTCAGTCGCAGGTTAAAAAATTCGCGGACTGATAGGGAAAGTAACGATGAGGTATTACTAATGGCACAATCTAAAAGATATTTAATCAGTCGTATCCGAGAAAGGCAAGCAGGACTTTTAGGTCACATTATACGTAAAGAAGGGCTAGGAACTACCATTTTATAGGGCAAATATAAGGAACAAGTCAGAGGGAGGCATCGAGTAACATATTTAGAAAATCTGGGGGGACGAGTAAATGAAGGAACAAATTGTGATGTAACTACTGTTATGATAATTAAGCTTGCTTAAAATAGAAGGGGATGGAAAACCATGATCGCAAACGTCCTTAGAGAATATGGCACTAGTGTGTGTGTGTTCTTTTAAGAACAACCACGGGAAAAATGCAACTTCACAGGTAAGCCAGCATTTCACCTTTTTTAAATATATCTAGAGCAGCCAGCCGAAGTCAGAAATAGTTTCCAGACTTTTGCCTTATTCGACATTCAATGCCGAATTTTCAAAATGCCATGAAACAATGTAAAAGAGCTTAAATTCAGCTTTCCAAAACTGGGCTAGAATTCGAAATCCGTCAAAGAACAACTGAAATAGATACTTCCGAAAAATATGCTGAACTTATTTGCTTAAATCTGAATAACAAAAATATCAGTGAAATAGTACATGGTAAAATATAGATGGGCAACAAAAGGTATTGGGGAAATGAATGGTTAAAGGTAAGAAGGTAACAAAAGGTAATGGTGAATGGTTATAGGTAAAGGGTACTTATGAAAAGGTAAAAAGAGATTAAAGGTATTGCGAAAAGCTAAATGATTAAGTGAGAAAATAATTACAAGAAATGAACAAAAATACAAACAATGCTGACAAGGAAATAAAAAAAATATGTATAACCCACCATGCTGTTGTGATTTGTAGAAAGCAGTGTTTTTCTTTCATATTCAGTATTTCAGCATGTGGGTCAAAGTCCCGCATAATATTAATGCACATTTATATTTTAGATACAATGTGCATTAACATTAGGGGCAGAGGGATGGTACAATTTTTTTGTTTCTGTATTTCATTATTTCATTTGCAAACTAGGTCCTGGAATACGTTCCACATTTTTAGTGTGGGCGTCTATTTCCCGGTTAATTATCAAATGCCAATCCTTTAGCCAAAGCACTGTGCGACCATGCGTCATTCATTTTTCCATCTTGTTTTCCATTCAATTGAGATGCAATACTTTCATAAAGACTGGTGAGATGCTTTATCCAATATCCATGAGCACAATGTGGGACCGCTTTCCAATTTGACACCTTCCTGCATTGTTTTGGACCTGTTCTCTATAAATGATAACCGTATCTTGGATTGTTTTATCTCTATCTATCTCCTGGATCAACTAGGTCATCCATTTGGCCTCACGATTATGTTCTTTCTCAAGACTCCAAATACCTCTCCAAAACTTTGTGCATTCTTCAGCATTTGGAATTTCTCTCGTCGATGTTGTATTCCCATTCAATTCCGCATAAAATCTTTTGGTCCAATTCAAATATCCTGTTCTGTCGAAACTGTTTGAATTTCTCTTGATATCATTTAACCTCGCTGTTTCAATTCGTCATTTACCGTTTTCAACCGTTTTCAACCCTTCGACTCTATACCTTTCATGCAGTTCTTGAACTTTTCGTGTCTTCCTCATTCCCAAGGGTCCTTGTAGTACCTTTTCTAACCGGCTTAGATCTTGTCTAAGTTTTTTGATGTCTCCTTCAATACTACACTTCCATCTTTGTTCATTTCTTTTCCCCTGGATAACCCTTTTCAATCCGATTTTCTCAGTGACCCACACAATTGTTGCTGCAATCAAGTTATTGGTTTCTGTAATGGTTTTACACTTGGCATACCTCACTGCCACATTTACTTTGTTCACATGAGCCTTAAGCGTCCTTTGTCCACTTTACGGTAAAACACGCCATCACATCTTCTTCACTTAGTCATTATCCATTATCTCTCTCAAGCGTTTAACTACACCTCGTATTTCATCATCGTATTCTGCTACACCATTGTTAACTTCAAAGCTATCATCAGTAACACAGTCATTTACTACACACTCATTTCCGATCTCCACTTCATTATTCCCAATGCTTTCATTAACCTCTACTTCTTCTTCCACGTTTTCATTTTTACCTGGCGTTCCTGCCTTCACTTGCCTTTGTATGGCTTCCATTTAAGTTCAGACAACCACCCATTCTTCCTCGTTTTATCACAGACACGCTGTTTAATTGATTGAAACATTCCCCACCCTTTCCATTCTACAAACAATTGTGGACGGTATCCCCTGGTAGGTTTTCCTTTTTTATCAAGTCTTACTTCTGAAAAAAACACTCCATTACCATCTTGTTGACCTCCTTACTCCACTTCATTCCAGCAGTCGCTTGATGACGACCAGGTTCTCGCCGTTGTGCCGAGAAACACCTGTCGGGCAAGGAACCTTCATCTGGGGTTCCAGTCCCATTCACGCCGTTATTCTAAAAACATTGATTCCTCATTTCATCCATAAGAAGCTTAGTAATTTTTAGGTTACACAATCACCCACCTGTCCGTTAAGCATGGATATTCCCCGCCGGACGTCATCCCAGTATTTCCAAGACCACGGATAATGTCCACGTGGACAGACGTAACTTAACCGGACGTCAACTCGGTATTTCAAAGTCTCGGAGTAGGCTGAGAGATGCTACACCTTGCCCAAGGGTGACCTAGAGGTAGTTGTGGCAAAGGGTAACCTCATTCGCTCACGTCGAAACTTCACAACCGAATGCGGTTTAATGTCAATACTCAGGGTTATTATTATCATCATCATCATCATCATCATCATCATTATTATGATTAGTATTATTATTATTAATATTATCTTATTATTAAAGACTGCGACTACAGTTAGAAGGCTACTTTAAAAATATCAATTGTTATCAATACAAAAGAAACCTACTCGCAAGTACATGGTTTTTCGTTGATTTGTTTTGTTGTGGGTTTTTTTGAACGCTCAGATAAACATCAATTGAAACAATGGAATAAAAAAATAAAAAAAGATGGAAACTAATATAGTGGCACTGGAACATGAGATGGACAAGTACCAAAACATGAATAAACAGTGGTGCATTTCTTATGCCACAAGGTGGCAAGGCAGTTGGAAAGTCTTTTCAAATCTGAATCAAGAGAGGGTAGTTATTGAATATCAAGAGAAGTATTTAGAAACTCTGAAGAAACATGGAAGTTTCAGCGACCAAGTCGTTGACGACGAAGACGATGCTACTTGTACTATAGGAACTATAAACAGAATTGTGAGGTGACATGAATAGTAAGGAAATTGTTTTTCGTTGGAAGAAACGTTTTCTGTGTCTAGAGCCATAGAAAACTTACTAATGCGGTTGGAAAGTATTTTCATTTAATGTGAAGAAAAATAAGAAAAATTGTAATCTTCAAAAATTTCGGTTGAAAAAAAATTCGTCCAAAAAAAACATATTCGGAAAATTTTTGGGTTTTAATGTACGATAACACAATGCGACAGCCGTAATAACAGTGTTATGAACACTCTTTGGTTATACTTATGTCCAAATGGGTATTTGGTCACAAACGTAGCAAATTCAACGGTCCACCTAATTGTCGTTCAAATAAAACAGATGTGTGATACTACTAAAGTGATATAAATGCTCTCTGAAAGTCTTCGAAAGACTATTTGTGATGAAAGAAGACGACAAAAACAGCTCCTTTTTAAGTATTTAACTACACTAATGAAATTACTGGCTTCATACTATAAAAAGTCTGATAGAACTATAATTTTTCTTCAGTAAAATCTGTGGTATACTGACGGACAAAAATCCGTCCATCAAATGCGGCTCCTATTACAGCTTTAAAGTCAAGGTCTCGGAAAGCCTGACAAATCATTGTTACCTTAATAGCTGTCTGTCTGTCTAGACCGAGACATTCAAAGGATCAAATAGTCTTCCCCAAGAAATGGAGCACATTTTCCCAGTGCTAAAGGTCATAGGCTGTTTTTCATCCCATTCAAAATACTGTCCTGATAAACCTTTCTTTCCGAAGCCATCATTTCGCAGAAAAAAAAATGTGAGGTCCGATAACAATTGAAATACAAGGTATTGCTATAAGGATAAATTGCAAGCCTGAAAAATACAGTTAGAAAGAACATCAATGCTAATGGTTCACTGATGACCCTTCTAGCAACCTAGAATTGAAACAAAAATAACAAAAGACTTTTAAGTCAACGTTTCCAACGAAGATTACTGAACAACATTGATATGATGTCCAAGGCATTTTAATAAATAATTTTGCTGTGACTGTTTTATATTTCCTTTCCATCTGCCATTGGTTAGAGATGCTGCAGCAATTGAAATGACTATTCAAGTGCGTCAACTTTAGATCCATTACCATCTACTACCCCAACAAGTTGCTATCAAGGTAACAAAAAGCTAGTTAACTAAACATCTAACAATAGACGAGGTAAATCATACTTTCGATTGATCTTCGGCAAAGCTGGATCGATGTTGTTATGCCACAAACCATCCGTTTTCTTCTTGACGTAGCCAGCGACTTCCTATAATGGAAAGTAATTGTACATGTCAAAATCGGATATTTTCATATTATTCTGAGTCACGTGCTATTGTATCTTCCTACCTGTATTTTACTGCATATATATTACAGATGTATAGTAAATTTGAGTAAACATGAGTATTCCTCACGTTTACTACTTTACCTGTGTTTTTATAAATATCGAGCATTGCTCAGTATAAATGCAAGCCTTCCTTTGTGAATATGAAAACACCAAAAATACAAATCTTGCCGTCCTTATTAAATATTCCCTTCGGTATATAACGTGGGCGTTTTCTGTTTTGCGGCTAGTTGCCGTAAGGTCCTACAATCCGCAATGCGGGTAACATTGGCTTCCCATTGTATGCGACCCTGTATGGTAAATACTTCTACGCTAGTACAGTCTGTTCTCACAATAACACATGTCTGTTAGCTTGCTGTGTTGTTTGATATTAAGTATACACCTAAAATATTTCAGCTTAAAATGTTCAGACAGCTTAAGATGCTTTCAGCGCATTGTCAAGGTTTCTGATACATAGGAGAGTGAATTTAGCACACAAGTCTTGTGTATGCCAACCTTGGGTTTTTTTGGCTATGCTACAATCTGACAACAGTTCCAATTTTGCCAATGGTACCGATACGTCGAACTGAGATTTCTTTTGGTAAATGTCCATTAACTGTCACGAGAGCCTTGACATCTCCACGTAACCGAATAGGTATATTTAGTGAAGTTGACTAATAGTCCAACTTTCCGAGTATCTCACTTGTGGATCATGTACTTCTGGTAAGTATTATTTGCTAATGTCGATATGTTTAAACAATATTACTCCAGTGATAATTTGTTTTTGTGTATTCGTAATTCAAAGTTACCCCACATCATCTTGTGGTCAGTATCATATTCAGCACTTAACATGGCATGTAGATATATGACCAAAGTCTTTACTTGATAAGATGGTCATGCTTAGAACGAGGGTGAACATATGTAACCGTGTCGTTCAGTTTTCGAGGAAAAAGTGTTTTGCCAATGGCTAGTTAAAATTCTTAGCAAGCCTCTGACAGCTTACGGTCATTATCATTTATTTTATCAATATAACGTATTCCAATCGCATTTCAGGTTTCGAATTTTTTCCTACATTTACATAAAATATCGACAAGGAAAATTAGCTTTTTGCGTATAAACAATAGAGTAGAGTTTAAGAAAGAGAAGAAATGGGTTCTTCGTTGGCCTAAGGAGTAGAAGGGGTATGTATTAAAAATGAGTTCAGGTGTATCATAATGCGACAGTTGAATGGGTAACTGTTATTTAATCACTAATCATGTAAGACATTCGATATGGTCAATCAAAAACGAATCTCTTGCAAATTCAACACCATCTTCACTAGGTTTCATTTTTTATTTCTCAATCCTAAAGATTTTGTAACCGGAAAAACTTTCCATTAAGTGGGGAGGACATAGGAGCAATGCCAATGTCCAATCTCTGCAACCCTGTAGTAACCAGAGCTGCTCTTCGTTCTGGACATATGGAAGATCTGTCCACACAAGTTCTTATATTTCATCAACAAATGGTGAGATTCGTTACGTTTTTCATACAATGTTCTAACTAACTGGGAAAACCATCCGCAAGAAACAAGTCAATGTTACATTGGAGCCTTTGGTACACCGTCTCCAGCACCTTCGCAAAGATTTGGTTAAACAGTGCTTAACTTAAGTAGTCCTGCTCCGCTGCAAGAGCTTCCACTTACGTTGATGTCTGTAAAATGAAAACGTAACATTGACAGTACGATAAAAAAAATATCAAAGAAACCTTAAATGCCCTCCAATCAGATAAAATATTTACCCTTCCGTCATAATAAAGGAAAATAGTAGCAACTCAATGTAAAAATGACTGGAAAAAAAGCTAACACCAACAATACTGACAAAAAAATAGAGAAACTTACTCTGTTAGCAATCAACATCAACTGTGGAGATTCTTCATCTCTGTTTTTCTCCAACCATGACCTGCCTGTACCTATATAAAGAATGTGAATCTGTGAACAGCTGGACAAATAAACATCATATCATTGCAAGATGCTCCAAAGTAGATTTAACTGAACAAGAAATGGGACTGAGCGAATTAGGCAAACAGATACACTGGCATTTTTCAGAAAAATGATTTCATTATGAACCAGAAACTACAAATCCTTAAGAACCACATAAACTTGAAAACCGCAGACATTTTAAGGAAATATTTAGCTATGGTGGACGATTTATAGATTAACGAACCTGATGTTTGAGTTATGTTTCCTTAGTACAAAGTAAACAGCAATCGTAGCAATAGTTAAAAAGAGGAAAAAAGCTCAAAGGGAGGGGGTAGAAAACAATCATTACGGAAAAGAAGAAAAGGGAAGGAAACTATATACAGTACTTAGAAGTAGAATTGTCACTTCTAGAACAAATGTCAAAAGGCAGTGTGAATGACAAGAAAAGAAGAGAGTGTTCAAAAATACCAAGCTACAGAGGAGGAACAACTGTCAATTACAACAGAGAAATTGAAACAAATGATACAGGCTAAAGCTCAAAGACTCAGAAGATATAGCAGAAGAAGTAAACAGTATAGTCAAAATAGATTGTCAGAAACAGATGCCATCGAATTCTATAGAGAACTAGGCACAAAACAAGTGTAGTAGTAGAAGATCAACCATGAATAGAAGATGTAGGAAGATACTAGATAATTATATGAAAAGATATTAACACTATAATGAAGTAGCTGATTTTATTACATATCAAGAAAACATTTTAAGTTCAATAGAAGAACAAGAATGAAAAGAAATATCAAACGACGAAGTAACAATTGCTCTGAAAAGCTCAAACAACTGCAAATCAACAGATATTGATTAAGTCCTAAACGTTTGGATGATAAACCTAGAAGATATTTATGAAAACGTAACAACGTGCAGCTGAAGAAAATTCTATCCCCAGAAGAAATGCCACTATGATTATCAAAAGGGATTATATGCCTTCTTCTAAAAACAACCGAAACAAAGACCCTAAGAATTACATAACAATAAGATGTTTGCCAACACTTTACACGATCCTGACCTTAATTATCAACGAGAGAATCTACAAATAACTTGAAGAAAATGACCTATTACCAAAAGAAGAAAATGACTGTAGAAGAAGTTCCTATGGGTGCAAAGATTAACTAATTATTGATAGGATGATAAGATAACTGAAAAAGAAATGGGAATTATAGTACTGCATGGAGTGACTGAAGAAAGGCATACGATGAGTGTTCTCTATTCACGAATCATAAAAGCGATGGAAGTACAGAGAAAATTCCCAACAATGATCAACTTCATGACTGGTAAAATGAATATGTGGAAAGCAACCTTGATACTGAATCACAAGAAAGGCATCATCACCACAGATCCAATTAATTCTAAGGCAATTTTATATCTCCTCTGCTATTTTGCCTTGCACTAGCACTTTTAAGTAAAATGTCGAATAACATAAAAACAAGGTACGTGTTCTGCAGTGATGACTTAAAGCTTCTCACCAAAAATGATGATCAGCTAGGTGGGCTCTTAAATATAGTGAAAAATGTAATGATAATATCAGAATAAAGTTTGGACCAGAAAAATGTGCAAAAGGAAGTCCAAAGAAGGGAAAGTTAAGGCGAACATCATGAACCAAACTAGACCCAGCTACAGAACTACAAGACTTGAAATGTGGCAGCTCACACAAATACTCTGGGCTAACACGATGGTGATGGAATACAACACTACAAGATAAAAGAAACCATCAGAAAAGAAAACTACAGATGAGTGAAAATGGTATTGAAAAGTAAATTAAATGCCTAAAACAGAACACAGACCATCAATACATTAGCAGTACCGGTGGTTACACACGGCTTTATCATCATCGAATGGAACGCAGCAGAAATCAAAAAGTTGGACAGAACAACTGTAAGCTATAAACCATAGAATGCGCTACCCAAAAGCAGGTAGAATAAAACAACAAGAGAAATCAAAGTGAAAGAGACCTCAACTAGTCGGAAGCCCCATTCGAAACCATCATAGTGAGTCCAGATGCTTATCTTAAACAAAGCACTGACAGATTATTGAAAACCGCGTACAAGCATGAGAAGAGGAAGAAATTGTATTCCATTTATAAAAAAGCTGAAAAGATAGAAAATTAATTGACAGAGACAGAGACAGAGACAGAGACAGACAGACACACAGAGACAGAGACAGAGACATACATACATACATACGTACAGACAGACAGAGAGAACAGAGAAGAATTGGAAAGCCAAGAAAATACAAGGCCAATACTGTTGGAAACAAGTGATGATTAAGAAAAGAACAACATGTGGCGATGGTTAAAAACGAGTGACTTTAAAAAATTGAGTGATAAAGGCGAACGACTAAGTGAGACCTCAGGGACAAAGGGCTACTAAGGACACAAGGATGTAGAAACAAAAAAATCACCCTAGTTTACAGGCTGTAGATACCTGGCATAAAAAAATACCAGAAGAACGTAGTGCGAAAAAGTTGCAGAGACTGTTGTTAAATAATTATTTGCAAGGGTTGGGAGCTGAAGAGA